>MU226068.1:1175683-1259045 GCA_018584345.1 Thuja plicata | reverse complement strand
TGATTATGATTTGATCAAGGAAATTGATATAATTGATATTGTTGATATTTGAAAATATTGATTCAAGGATTTGATAAATTGAGAAATGGGGCCCAAATTCTAGGCGACCATTTTAGGGTGCATACACAACTCACCTAGTGACAACCGTTCCCACTCAGGCTCCTCCAACAAGTTAGTCAATAAAATCAAAACAAAGTGAAGAAAAACTTGGAAATTAAATTGACAAATTCCCTCCTAAAAGCTCTTTTAATCAAATTTTGTCAAATCAAAGGTTAAAGAACTAATAATGAAAATCAATCAAAGAGTAGGAAATTTTTCTCTATAAGAAAAAAATACTTTAATATAGTGATCATAAAGGTGTTCTTCTTCCTTTAAGTTATCTAAAAGATTAGATGCATGTATTTGCTTATCATGTTGAGTTTTAATCCTTACCTCTTTGCTAGGCCTTGTGACTCACTTCTCTAGTTTATGCACTTTCAGATGATTTTTCATCTGTAGAAATGAAAAACACAGAGGATTAAAATAGTGAGCAAATCATCAGAAATTTGATTTAAAGAAAAAGATCTACGTGGCATTTAACAACTAATATGCAGATTTTAACTGTTACTAAGTGTAAATAAAAACTTTGAAAGTGGCTTTTAAATCTTAATAGGCGACTCTGGAAATTCCACAGGTGACACAGAACATGTAAAGTGTGGTCAAACATTGCTAGTACACAGCTCTTGGAAGTTCACAGGCGATCTTTAGTGTCTGACAGGTGACGCTTTACAGATCTAGGTGAGACACTTTATCTCACAGGCGGCCTAAGAATGAAAGATAGAGAAGAAAGAAACTTTGTACACGGTGCTTTACTGCTCGCAGGTAGCTCTGAATGATTCATAGGCAGCTCTTCTCCTATTTTATGCAAAATAACAAGAAAAATGATGCAAAACACACAAAATTTTAAGATAAAAATGTTAGAAATGAGGCCTAAAGCCCCACGGTGGGTGCCATTTATGTGTGTGAGATTACACCTTCATGAAATTAGGATCAATAACAACAACTCTGTGGAAAGAAAATACAATTTAATCTAAGAATTGAAGTTAAATCCATGACATCTCATGGTTCTCTATCTAAGCTTTGTTAAGAGAGCTCTCAACCTTAATCTCTCTCAAGGACTTGTCAAGGTTCTCTATCTAAGCTGTAAATACTTGTCAAGTTTTTCATACCATGCTCTCAGTGCTTGTTTTAGTCCATATAATGCTTTCTTCTATTGGGATTAATGGGAAGTATGTACTGAGAGGGGAGGGGTGAATCAATACCTCTAAGACTTTTGTATCCCTTTATTAATTAACCTTTGTAATCAATTTTATATCCATTCAATCTGATTTATACTATCTTGCTATGAGTTATATCAATCATAACATTAAAATGCATGTGAACATTCATAGAAACATTCATGAAAGTAAATTTGAAACATAACAAAAGATATGATATCACAGAAAACTTCTATGAGGAAGTAAAAACTGTGGTGGGGATGGCACCCACAAAATATTCACTATCTACAGATTGGAAGGGGCCGGTTAAGGATTACAATTTGATCATTTCTGATGATCTACCCTGTTAGGTGTATCAGTGGAGACCTATTAAATTCTACTCTGTTAAGAGCTTTAGCAACACTATTGAGTGTGCACTTGGTTAAGAGATTTGATGTTGGATGGTTAAATCCACCTTCCTTGAAAGGTTTTTTACACTTTTCTCCACTTGTTAGAATGATAGAAAATTATGAATTGACCTGGTAAATGCAATCTCCTATTGCTAATACAGATCCTATGTAGTTATAATAAAAATATTATCACCTTAACTGTGATTAAATAATACCTCTGATTCTCGGTATGCTCTGTTCTTGGTTCTTGCTAACCAAATTCATCTTTTGTTGTCCCTGTTCTTGAAAATCTCAATATGATCCATAGATGTGCTCATCTAATTCACTCATGTTCTCCTCTCTCTTTACATCATTTATTCATCCATAAAAATGAGTTATTGCATCATCTATTATAGATGGATTGACTTAATCGAGTTATGATAAAAACAATGTTAATTCTAAGATTAGGTTTACAAATTATACCTATATCTCCTAATCTATGTGTTTTAAATCAGTTAGGCTGATTAAAGCACTTACATTCATGTATCTTATCCCTAAAGAAATGAATTTAAAACAATTAGATATCCTATAAATAGAATACACATGCTTTATCTGACGTGGAAGTCAGATCCACTTTTTGCAGGCTACAACTGACTTTCGGTTCTGTCTATCAATCATGCTTGACTATCCCTCAGTTTTGTTCTATCAGTTGCACTGTACCTATCTTTTTGGTCTGCACTGTAACTTGCATATCGGGTTCCTATGTCAGGTTCCAGTTATCTTTCTATCTTTTCAATTTTGGTTTACACACTACCATGTGTCATGGGTTTTCTTTTCACTTAGTCATCTTTGGTTTGCTCATGTCGTGTCTTCTAGTGTATGCTTACCAAAAGTGTTGTTTTCATACTAATGGAAATTTAATGTCATTAATCTCCCCCTTTGACATTAGTATCAAAAACTGATATGTGCAAAATACTAACAAAGTGTTAAGTATATACAACATATATAATCCTTGGTCATTTTATGACTCCCCCTATGTATATGCCAATATATCTATTCATACGATGTCTTTCCTTATATATATCATATACATATACATATTTTCCATTTTCCCATCTGAATGATTGAATGAATACCTATCATGTGTTCTTTTTGTATTTTGTACTCATCATGTTCCCCTTTTTTTAATATTAAGGGGAAAGGTCTTTTACCTTAGATCTTATCAAAAATATGGGAATGTGAAGACTTCATTTCTTCCATCATTTTCTCCCATTTCTCTATGAGGTTCTCCAAAGCCATGTGCTCGAGTGTGATATCTGAATGCATATCATAGATACTTTCTGCCACAAACATCTCAGGAGTTGCAATCAGTTTCCTTGTAAAACTGATATTGTATTGGAGTAGTGTAAGATTTGGTAGAAGTTGAGCTTGGAGCTTGGTTACTTCTTCCCTAAAATGTGTCTCTTCTTCCCACAGCTCTTGTCTTAACCATTTAATCTCTATTATCTTCTCATAATGCAGCTTGACTACATTGTCTCCATCGGTGGTTAAGCTCTGTGCACTATTTTCTAGATTGTATCTAGCTTTGCAATGTTGTCACTATTCTCCTTAGTGAAGTTTTCTATTGTGCTCAATTTTTTAATTAAGCTTATAGCTTCAAATATGATTGGATCTAATTTAGATATGAATTCTGATATATTTACCTTATTTACTGCCACTTCTTGGCTGATGTTCTCTATGAGCTTCTATTGGGCCTTCTCAACATGAATGTTTTAAGTTGTGATTGCATCGGTGATGGTAGCTAGTTGATCAAGTGTAGGCTTGCTTTG
Source organism: Thuja plicata (assembly GCA_018584345.1). Taxonomy (NCBI): domain Eukaryota; kingdom Viridiplantae; phylum Streptophyta; class Pinopsida; order Cupressales; family Cupressaceae; genus Thuja; species Thuja plicata. The sequence goes on along the minus strand of MU226068.1, from coordinate 1,255,592 downwards.
ATCAATGTCAACATTAGGTACTATTTGATGTAGAATGTCCCATGTTGTCTCCAGTACCATGGAGTCCTTGTGTTATTTCTTCAGCTTTTCTTGCAATTCCATCGGTGTTATCCTTATTTTATTCTTCTCCTACATCCTTTGGAGTATCCTGCTCAGGTGATTTGCTTGATTCTTGCATGATATTGATAGCTTGTATCAATATTGGTAGTTTTCCTGGAATGTTCACCTATGCTATATCAACTATTGTGTCATGCTCATCGGTTTTGTCCTTTTCAATAGTGACAGCTTCATCCTTATTCAGTTCCTCTGTTGGGTCATCGGTAATGTCTATGACATTAATTTCCACAATGTTGTCATTTGTAGTGTCTTCCTATGTTTCATCTACAACATCTATAGTCTTTTTGCCTATTTTATCATCTTCTTCTTTATCTAACTCAATTGATGTATCATCTTGAGTTTCCTTGTCAACATCTTATTATTGAAGGTCTTTGTCGGGGTTGTCCTCCTCAATAGGTCTGTTGATGATCTTGCACCATTTCTTATGGTTGTCTTTCTCAAGCTCTATAAGCTTTCCTTCTAGGAGTTTTTATGCTCTCAACTTTGGTGAGAACTCCTTTTTGTACTTCTCCATCATCTCATCAATTTCAACCTTCTTTGATTCATGTGGCATGAGAGAAACAAGTACTCTTTCTCTAATTTATTTCTCATTCTTCAAAGCAAATGTCCACCTAGAGTAAAGTCTATCCAATAGCTCTCTTGGAACATATTTACCTTCAAATTGTATTGGTACATATTTGAAGTTGTACATTTTCATAACCAGGCCTCATTTAATTCTTGTCTTGGCCTCTTCATATGTGTCAAACCTGGGTTGTTTCTTATCCAGTGGTTCATTAATCAAGGCATCAATTGCCTTAGTAGCAAGATCAATGTTGATCTCATATCCCAATGGTTCTAACCATGCTGTGCTTGGTACAACAGGCTTAATATATGTATTTTCAATGTCAACCATGAAGCATATCTCATCCTTATATTCTTGAATGAGTTTCTCAAAGATTCTTACCCTCTTTTGCATTCGGTCTTTGAATACATTGAAGTATTCATCCATGATTGTCTCGAATTTATCACCCAGTTTAGCAATGTGCTCACTGATTTGCATGGTGACTGCTTTGGTGCTATCCCATTTAACATTTCCAAATGACAGGAATGTTTCTTGAAAATAAAAGAAGATACACATTATTAATGAGCCAAATGTACAAGTGTTTGACTTGGCATTCCTGATAGTCTTTAGGTTGTCCTTCAACTAACTTAGGAGTAGCTTAGATAAGTCTAATTGTGACCCCTTTTCACAATTTTGAACATTGTGTCTACTGCACCTGATGCTATGTTGTTTAATATACTTGCTTGGAATAATTTATAGCCCAAAACACATGCACCGAACTTCATTTCATCTTTGGTTATAGTTGTAACTTTCAATCCTCTGCCATCCCATTTGGCTCCTGTTATATTTTTGGTTTTGGCCTTTGGTGGATGCTTGAGTACCTTAAATTTATCGGTTATAGGGTAACTGGTAACCACATGGATGACATCTTGGGTTATTGCCTTTGGTTCATCCAACGGTAACTTGTTGTTATGCATTCTGCTCAGCACTAACAGAATCCATTCAGTTTTCAAGAATTTCAGGAACATTAGGGCATTGGTGAGCCCTTTCACTTCAATTTGTTTGTGTTATTCCTTGATTGTTCCATTGTCATTGCATAGCTTTTTGTAGGCTCCTTCAACCTCTGAACTTCCTATTTCTACTATCTTGCAATGTATGAATGATCAGACATCTTCTACTAGTAAAACCCTTGCTGGAATATGTGAAAATGCACAAGCATCGTCAGGTTGTAAGGAAACCTCTGGATGGATCTTATAGTTAGGTTCCTCACATGTAGTGTTCTTGATGAGCTTGAATTCATCTTGTTGACAGGGTTTTGCTGACTGGGTCCGCCAATAGTCATAAGTTGTCACCAGGTTCCGGGGAAATCGGCCAACTCCGCCTACAAAGGTTGTCCGGGGGAAATGAATCCTCCGGGCCTTCAAGCACCTGGGTGTCGGGTCACGACGGTGTGGGGCTCAGTTGGGAGAGGTGACTATTTTTGAGGGGGATAGCTGGTTACTTCAACTCATTCTTCTAGAGATTCAGAATAGTAAGGGTTTCCCGGAGCATTCTACACTTAGCGAATAAAAAAAAAAAAGATCCTGCAGGGTTAGAAATGTTTATCTAACTACAGTCGTGCTGAAAAGTCCAGAGCATCAACAATACTCTGAAAGACTACATTAAATACCAAAGAAATACACAACCATCAGTTAGCATTTTATCAGTAGCGGAATAAATAGGTCGTTAATCTACTTTAACATATCAGAGTAAAGGACATACAGAACATTAAAACATGAAATACCATTAACTCATAAGCAGGGACGCTAACAAATTCAGTGCCAAGAATCCTTCCTTCTTCATTAATATTTAGTCCAGCAAGCACTGGTGCATGATACAATAGTGGCTCTAGGGGAGCATCTAACTACCAAGAACAGAACAATGGAGCATTGAGCTCTGCAACTAAAACCAAAAATTACTTTGCTATTTCTTATGGACAACAAAATCATCAATTTTTCCAACCCTCGGAAATGGGCCGATTTGCCTATTTATACAACTCTCTAACCCTAACCCTATTTTACTATGCTTTAATAAAATACAATATCTGGGGGCCGGTACTACCTGTGCCACCCTACAAAAGACCTGGAGATGGAATAGGTCTGCCATGTCAGAAGAAGAAGACAAGAATATACATCGGGAGAATCGGCCTCGAGAAGAGAGCCAGAGAGAAGAAAGAAGGAAGTAGGTCCCCCGGGGACCGAGGCTGCATGCCTCATAAATGGGAAATGCGGTGCCCTATCTCCAATGTGCCAGGTGTACCTTTGAACAATGCCTTGAGAAGACCACCCTGTCAGAAACCAACTGCCGAGCCAATGCCTCTTGATGCACCCAACTACCCTCTGACAGTCTTTATTAACCACCTCTGAAAGTGACCGGTTGGCCTCAGGGACCGGGACACGGATCACTTTAAAGAATACAAAATTCTGGATCCGGAACTCCAGGATCTGGGGACTTACGTCCCCAAAATAATAAAGAATGCTTCATGCTCAAGTTTCCCCGGTTCCCGGAGAACGCTCAAGGCTGTTTATTATCGTTGAAGGCTTGAAGGATTTGGAAAATGCCATCTTCATCAATCTTCCTTAGGCTGGCCCTTCTGTGTCTGGCCACTTCAACCTATTCCGCCAGGTCCGGAACATTATTTCTGCACTCGTCTGCCATCCTTGCGGCATCATGGCCTTTAAGCACCATTTTGGTCAGTTTTTCCATTCGGGCCCCATCCATCCCCTCCGAGGATTGATACTGAGATGCCATCATTTCATCAAAATTCCCCAAAACTGACTCCTCGGGGGTATAAGTATTTTTACCAAGGGGATCAACCCTGGAGGCTTTTATTACAAATGATTTGTACAAATTGGAAGAATACCTCATTGTGTTTACCTTTTCCTGTAAGGACTCTACCAGTTGCTTGGTTACCTCCAATGTGAGGTCCAGTCTGGAGTACTGAGCCCTTACGAAATCAAATGATTCCTCACCCAGAATTCTGGATTCATAAATTATGTCTTCCCCCAGGGTGAGGAGCTCTTTGAGTTCTACCTTCCATGCCTGGTAATTCTCGGCGTCACTCTCCCACTCCTCAATCAGTGCTTCCGCCTGTAAAATAATCTGTCGGGCCGTATATAAATCTGGGAGAGTGGCCGCTAGGAAACGCTGGGTGTTTCCTATCTGTAGAGCGACCCATTCATCTACTGCCTGGGCCTTCTTTTTTATTACTTGTAGGGAGTCTATGTCACTCTGCGGTAATTCCTCTGATGTGGAGGTCTGTGGAGGAGCGACATTGAGGGGTTGGGCCAGCTCTGTAAGCAACCCCATGAGGTTTGCATTCTTCTCTTTTTCTGCCTTCAGCCTCTGGGCCTCTTTTTCATATCGGGCCTCCACTGCCCTTGTTTCCTCCTTCGCCCTGCTTTCCTCTTTTGCCCAAGGATACCTCTACGATATTGTAGTCTGCAGGGTCCGCGGTCGCTTCATCGGCATCTAGGGGAGGCGTTGCCACTATCGCAACTGTTTCTCCACCCGGCCCAGTTTGAAGGGCATGGATGTCCGGGCCTTCTTTGCTTTTGGCAGAGCCTGGGCTAGGGCCATCATTTCGGCCAGGGAGGGAGGGACTGTTGGAGCGGATTGGGCTTTCCTTTTTCTTCTTTCTGCCAGCCATGGAGGTGGGAGAGGTGGCCTTCCTGCCAGAGTTTGTTCTTCAGATTCTCTCCCAGTGCCCGATGGTGGCTGCTCCTTTTCAACATGTACTTCCTCTATTTCTCTCCCTACCAGAACCTCTTCTTCAGTAACATCTTCATTTTCTATCTCCTCAGCCTAGTCCCGGATGTCAATTGATGTGTCTAGACCTTGGTCAGCTTCTTCGGGGATCTCTTCTTCATGCTGCTCTTCTTCTTCTTCATATGTCGGTAGTAGGGGTGGTATCAGGCTGAGATTCAGAGTTTGGGCCGCTGTGATTACCTGCCTGAAGGTTGCCCCCGGGAGGGGCCTTGGGAACGAGGCGGCTGGGGTAACGGTTGATCCCGAAGTTCCAGGTCTGGGTTCCCCAACGGATGCCTTTTGTTCACTCAGTTATTGTTGGTCCACTCCCGGACCTTGTACTTCCTGAGCCCCGGAGACAATCTCCGGCCTTGCTTCTTCTGTCTGCTGCTCTTCTTGCTCCGCAGCTTCTTGTTCCAGGTCCCGTAGGTCCACAGCCCCTTGTTCTTTCTCCGAGACTTCCATCTCCACTTGTGTGTTGCCTCCTTACAGATTTCTAAATTCATCGGCTGAAAATAAATCAAACTCTTCCTCTGGAGGGGGACTGGCTGGGACCTCTGCCTGTTCTATTTCTCTCTCCAGTTTCGGGGAACTGGAAGAGAAGATCTCTACTTCTTTGGGGAGGGATGCCCTTGGCGCCGATTCTGCCTTCGGCTGTGCAATATTCTTTCTCTTCCTCCAGGTGATTAGAGGCGGCCCCGCATCGGCAATTGCTGCTGCCTCCATGGGATCCACCCCTGTTGCCTTAATCATCAAGGCTACCAGTGACGGGGAGGAAGGAGGACGAATTGGTTTGGCCATTAGCGGGGGAGTGGTGAGCCTTGTAATTAACTGCTCCCTCATTTGCTGGGAGGCTACCACAGACTGCTTAATTTGTTCTTGTATCGGGACTTCTTGCGCGAAGGGTGTTGTTTCTATCCCTTTTCCTTTGTCTGCGCCTTGTGCAGAAGTCCTGGCCCCCGGAGTCATCTTTGGTGCCAGTGGTGGTGTCACTTTTGGTATCAGCCTAGAGGCTAGGCGCATACTCCTGGGACATGCCTTCTTAAAATAGGCATGACTTCTCTCGACCACCTCCCGAGTGAAGTCCTCAATCGTGTGGTCCTCCTGGAGGGCCCAATTCATTGCCGACAGTGGCATTTTGTCAATCCCCTTCTCTTTGTACTGGGGATCTATGGTGGGGGTGTCATCTGAGAAGCCCGCTGGGAATCTCCAGAGCTTTATCTCCTGCATCATTCCAGCCGTCATTCTATCATAATTCCAGCTGCACACATCCATGTCATCCTGGCGATCCGCCCAGAAGTCTTCCATGTGTGCATGGTGGGGCTCCGAAGCTCGGGGCAGTGCCGTTGCAATTCTGCCATGCGGATCAAAATTTGTTCGCGCCAGATAAAATTCCTGCAAGTTATAACATTTCAATTCATTATCTTCCTCCTTTGCGGCGGCCAGATTACAGGTTTAGTTCCCACAGGAGATTGGGAACGAAATATTGGGGACCTTCTTGAGGGCCAAGAAGGCATGTAATTCCATCATCTTCCGGCAATATTCCAGCAGCACAATCTTGTCCTCGCAATGCTTGGGAAACAAGTAGGGCTTCTTAGAGAAGTTGGTGACCCTAATGTATGTGTGCTGCTGGAACTGGATATAGTAGTGCCCATAACTACTAACCAATTTCATCGCCTCAGTAGACAGGCAGTATCCGGCATCCTAGGTGGGCGTGAGAAAATGGTAGTAAACAAAAGAGTCATTTACCTGGCAGTAACTGGGGAAGCTGGCTTCCCATTGAATCTGTGGGAAATGGTCCCACGGTGCTTTCTGTCCCCGGCCAAGTCCGAGAACACCATCTGTAAGTAGGCCATTGGAGTGGGGCCTCTATTGGGCCAAAGCCCAGAAAACATAAGAAGTCATGTATAACTTCTTCTTCTCATTTAGCTGCAGGAACTGGGAGTCAACATGATTGGAAATTATTGTCACCCAGTCGAAGAACTCTCCCTTAGTGGAGATTCCCAGGAGGAAATAGTACATCCATTTTGCAAATTCCTGGGCGAAGGGTTGCCCAAATACCTAGGCCAATGCTATCATCCCCATTTGGATGCTTTCCTTGAATTCGGAGCGGGGGATATCTATTTTCATTCTTTTTGGATCCCTCTTTGGGACCTTGAGCCAATTGGTATTCATGTACACCCGGGCAGCATCCTCCAGTTGGTTGAATTGTTTCAAGGCTTCTGTCCTTGTGACCACCGAGGACCTATCAAATTGCGGGATACCCAGGCCTGCTTGGAAAGTAATTGGGTCAAGGGACACCAATGGAGTAGGGAATCCTGTAGGTTCTGCAGCTGCTAACATAATGGCCCAGACAGAAGAGTTATAGTTGGCAGCCAGGGTGAGAACAAGCTCCAGAGACTACACAGAGCATGGGAAGCAAGCTGCCCCGAGAATTCTGGAACCTCCGATGTTAGTTGCCATTTTGTCTCCAGCCTGTCGCTGGATGTGCATTATCTTTACCAGGGCCTGCATTTTTGCCCAGATCCTGACACTGGGGTCGGTCATCATTTTTACCTTGGACTCAATCTTTGAGCCCACAATCTCCTCACCCTGCACAAATTTCATGGTGAGGGGTAGCTTTGCCAGGGCCTTCTCTATCTTTGACTTTGCCGCTGCCCTGGTCTCGGTTGTGGATGGCAACTCTGAGCTTCTGGGAGGAGATGACGCGGATGCTTCAGACATGGTTGTAAAATGAAGTCCGGACCCGCGAGACAAAGTGACCGTCAGAACATATTTATCAAAATAAAATAGTAACTCTGGGGTCCGGAGTTCTTACCACTTCGCCGTTTGCTTTTCCTGAAAGGTTAGTTTTACGCATAAGTATCCGAAAAGCAAAACATAAACTTAGAATTTTCATTATATCTTCGGGTCTGGGAAATTTTATCACACTTGACGAAGACATAGGATGAATGGCGGAAAGAGGCCCGAGGCCTGGAGAAAGGACCATTAGCAAAGAAGAATGTAGAAGCAGGTCCACGTGGACGCCACGTGCACTGGCATTGAATGGATGTGATGGCACTGGCGGCGGAGCCAACTGTTCGAATGCACGAAAAGGGAAAGCCACTTGGCCAGAAGTAATTGCACGCATGGGAAATAAATGAGGCTCTGACAGCCTTGATGGAGGAGAGAGAAAACCGCCTATTTGAAACCGGTCGAGAGCCGAGTTTCAAACAGGTGGTTTTCTGCCTCGAAGCAAACTTGGAAGCGAAAAACCAACAGCAAGGGTGACTCGACCAGCTCGTCGAGCCACCTGAAAGGATATACAGAGAGCCGAGGGGTATATACATGGAACGGAAGAGATATACAAGGGTTACCTACAGAAATATACATATATACAACTTTATACACACGGAAAGACTCCCGCAGGAGAAACCAGACAAAGCTGAAACAAGAATATACAGCTACTTACATTATGTTCAAGCTATTTACAGGCTATTTACGGACTATTTACATCTGCACAGAAGGCAGACAACCTTTTGGCAGAGTCGAGCCGCCAGCAAGTGGCAAAACTAGAAGACCAAAGAAACAACAGAGAAACAAAGCAAACGAAAACAAAAATAGGCAAACCCACAGAAAACCAAAAAATGAAAGCAAAGCGAAGAGGGGGGGAAGCAGAGAAACCAACCTGAACACGCAGAAGGCGGAGGAAGGGAAAGATTACCAAGAGAACTATGCAACAACTTTGAATCGTCAAGCCATCGAGATCACCACCATGAAGCACTAGCGTACGTCTGAGAACAGTAGAAGGTGTTAAGCTTTGATTATCACAAATTTCTCTGTAACTGCTCTGCTAATCTCTTTGAAAATCGCTCTGTTTCGCTCTAAGTGCTCAAAGATTTTAATCACGGTAAATGTGAAAATGACAGGCGAGTCTATTTATAACTGCGGTAAAAAGTAATCCTCCTCCTTCTGGAGATTTCAGGTCAAGCGCAACCTCCGGACTCCAGGCCTGGGGATTCCTTACGAGGATGTTCTTAAGACTTAGGAACATCATCGCAAAAAATCCCAGAGTTTGGAGTCCAGCTTCCAACCAAAAGGAAACCTCCGAGATTCGGGATCTCGGAGGAAAAAAAACAAACCAAGAAAACAACACACACCGGGGAAGAAAACCCCAGAGAAAGAAAGCAAAAAGAAAAGAAAGACAAGGCAAAGCCGTAGCAAAAAGGAAGGAAAAAGAAAAAAAAAGGGGGACCCAACATTTTGCACACAAAATGTAGGGATGGGGATGCAGGGAATAACACATCTTTCTTTGCATTCTTGGATTTCATGGTTCATGAAGTGGATGCCATTTTCAAAAATTTAGGGCTTCTGTGTATTGTGTAAAAATAGAGTTGTCGGTTCTTCAGAACTTATTGTTTACTACTTGCAAAGATTCCTAAATAGATTAGGAGTGTTTGGTGTTGAGTCATGGTTTCTCTATGATCCCTTTTCTCTGTGCTCGAAAATTGCCTTGGTCACTCTGCTATGGGTGTTGTGAACAAATGAGTTGTTCTGATGCCCTATTTATAGTCGTTTCCCTAAAATGTATGCCATAAATGCTTACCAACTACTCAGTGTATGAAGACTAAGTTCATCATTGAAGACTTTAATTCCTTCGGTAACACTTAAAACATTTTGGAGCAATTGTTGTTCACTTTTCTTTTTCTGACAGGTTTTGGTATCACTGACAACTTGTTCATTTACTTGTTTACCAACAAGGCTCGGTTTATGCTTAGAAACCTTTTCTTTTAACCGACACTTCTCGGTATGTGTTGGCAATTTTATCTTTGAGTGTATATCAACGGGTTTTAGTATATATGCCTGAAATCATTGTTGTCATAAATTTTAACAAGTAATACCATGATGCATCTTTCTTATGCTAATTTGGCATTATATAAATATATTATGGAACTGATGTAAAGTAATAGCTTGGGGTAATGTAGTTCCATACTTACTTGTTCTACTTAGGTGGGAGTAGTGATGTCACCGGATCCATTGGATGGGGTGTCACAATTTGCATTACTTCTTTCAGATTCATCATTTCTTGAAGCTTTTATCCACATTTTTTCTCTATCCCTCTGGATATCTTCAATGGTGTTTCTATTGGGATATGTGCTTGTCTTTGTCATTTGGTCTCTGTAGTATTTCTTGAGATCACCAACTTTATGACAGTGTAAGCATGCCATTCCGGGGTTAGTCCAGCCTCTAGATTTTCTAGTCCATTGTCTCATATAGTTTTTAGGAATGTGACCATATCTTCCATGTGCTGTACAATTTGTCCAAGTATCGTAGTCCCATAGATACTGATTACCGACTCTCTTTGGTTGATAGGGAGTTTCTTGAACTTTGGGCGTCCATGCTTGCCTTTTCTTTTTCCAGCATTCAAGAGTTGTGTGCTCAATCATTTTGCATGTAGGACAATATTTATCCATGTAGGTTTCCTTCTTTGGTTGTTTCATCTCAGACTTACATTCATATGCTTTATTTCCTTTCTTGTTACATTTATAACAGAATCCTATGATTGAAGATGTAGATTTAGGAATACCTTTCATTTTTCCTCTACATAAATTTGATGTATAGCCTTGCTTTCCACAGTGATTTCATGTAAGATTTCTTGGTCTTGAATTTGTGTAAACTTTCTTTGGATCATCTTGATTTGATGATTCTCCATTCTCGGTAAAACCTAGACCGATATTATTGTTGACTCTTTGTTGTCCATCAAGAAAATCATTCATTCTTTTATTGCTTTCTTCATCCTTTTTGATAATATCATTATGTTGGTGCTAAATTATTATTTCATGTTTCAACTTTTTATTCTCATCCCTCAGTTCACCGATAGCTTCTATTCTTTCAATGAGTTCAACATTTAATCTCTTTTCCTCTTGACTCATAAGAATAATCTGATTTGTAATCTCATGGTGATGCTCTATAAGTCTTTGTATTTCAGACTCTTTTTCTTGTAGATTTTCTATGATATTTCTTCTATCATCAATATCTAGTGTTCTTTCTTGCTCACCTTTCCTAGCGTTTTTCATGACATCAATCATGCTTACCATCTGTGTCTCTTGACCAATTTGTAGAGATTTAAGATGTCCAGCCAGATGTAGATTGATTTCAGTTAGGCTTGTGATTCTTTCTTTTGATGAATCTGATGCTTTGCTTGTAGTTGATCCTGAAGACTCAAAGAAATTTGGTATCTCTTCCTCATGATAATTTGTCTCATTTCAGCGAGATGCCATATTCTTTCTTTCATCTAGTAGTTATCTCATGTTGATTCTTGCTTCTTTATACTATTCAAAGAACATCTGAGTTTCAATATTTTTATTCTCAATATTTTTATCAAGTCTGTACTTCTCCATTGTATGATCTTTTCTCTTAATCCTTTAATATTTTCAAGTAGAAACTTACATATGATACCAATTTTTGGGATTAATGGGAAGTATGTGCTGAGAGGGGAGGGGTGAGTCAATACCTCTAAAACTTTTGTACCTCTTTATCAATTAACCTTTGTACTCAATTGTATATCCATTCAATCTGATTTATACTATCTTCCTGTGAGTTATATCAAATCATAACATTAACATGGATGTGAACATTCATAGAAAAATTTATGAAAGTAAATTTGACACATAACATAAGATATGATATCGCAGAAAACTTCTTTGAGGAAGTAAAAAATGCGGTGGGGATGGCACCCACAAGATCTTCACTATTTGCATATTGGAAGGGGCCAGTTAAGGCTTTCAATTTGATCACTTCTAATGATCTACCCTATTAGGATTATTGGTGGAGACCTGTTAAAGTCTACTCTGTTAAGAGCTTTAGCAACACTATTGAGTGTGCACTCGATTAAGAAATTTGATGTTGGATGGTTAAATCCACCTTCCTTGAAATGATTTTTACACTTTACTCCACTTGTTAGAATGATAGAAAATTACAAATTGACCAAGTAAATGCAATCTCCTATTGCTGATACAGATCCTATGTAGTTCACATAAAAAGATTATCACCTTAACTGTGATTGAATAATACCTTTGATTCTCGGTATGCTCTGTTCTTGGTTTTTGCTAACAAAATTCATCTTTTGCTATCCCTGTTCTTGAAACTCTCAATCTGATCCCTAGATGTGCTTTTCTGATTCATTCATTTTCTCCTCTCTCTTCACATCATCTATTCATCCATAAAAATGAATGATTGCATCATCTATTTATAGATGGATTGAATTCATCGAGTTATGATAAAAACAATGTTAGCTCTAAGATCAGGTTTACAACTTATACTTAGATCTCCTAGTCTATGTGTTTTAAATCAGTTAGACTAATTAAAGAACTTACATTCATGTATCTTATCCGTAAAGAAATGGATTTAAAACAATTAGATATCCTATAAATAGAATACACATGCTTTATCTAACGTGGAAGTTGGATCCACTTTTTTCTGTCTACAACTGACTTTCAGTTCTATATGTCGGTCATGCTTGATTATCCTTCAGTTTCATTCTGTCGGTTGCACTGTATCTATCTATCTTTTCGGTCTGCATTGTAACTTTCATATCAGGTTCCTCTGTCGGGTTCCACTTATCTTTTTGTCTTTTCAATTTTGGTTTACACACTAACATGTGTGATCGGTTTTCTTTTCACTTAGTCATCTTCGGTGATCCCTTAGTACCTGATCTTTGGTTTTCTCCTGTCCTGTCTTTCGATGTATGATTACCAAAATTGTTTTTTGCATACTAATGGCAATTTAATGTCATCAATATCCCCCTTTGATATTAGTATCAAAAATTGATATGTACAAAATACTAACAAAGTGTTAAGTATATACAATATATATAATCCTTAGTCATTTAATGACTCCCCCTATGTATATGTCGGTATATCTATACATATGATGTCTTTCCTTATATATATCATATACATATACATATTTTCCATTTTCCCATCTGAACGATTGAATGAATACATGTCATGTGTTTTTTTTTTGTATTTTGTACTCATCATGTTCCCCCTTTTTTGATATTAAGGGAAAAAGTATTTTACCTTAGAGCTTATAAAAAATATGGGAATGTGAAGAATTCATGTCTTCCATCATTTTCTCCCATTTCTCTATGAGGTTCTCAGAAGCCATGTTCTTAAGTGTGATCTTTGAATTCATATCATAGATGATGTCAGCCAAAAAAATCTCAGGAGTTGCAATCAGTTGCCTTGCAAAACTGATATGATGTTGGAGCAGTGTAAGATTTGGCAGAAGTTGAGCTTGGAGCTCAGTTAATTCTTCCCTAAAATGTGTTTATGCTTCCCACATCTCTTGTCTTAACCGTTTAATCTCTATTATCTTCTCATAATGCAGCTTGACTGCATTGTCTCCATTGGTAGTTAAGCTCTGTGCACTATTTTCTAGATCGGTATCCAGCTTTGCAATGTTGTCACTATGCTCCTTAGTTAAATTTTCTATTGTGCTAAATTTTTGAATTAAGGCTATAGCTTCAGATATGATTGGATCCAATTCAGATATGAATTCTGATAGCTTTACCTTATTTACTGCCACTTTTTGGCTGATGTTTTCTATGAACTTCTTTTGGTACTTCATCTCACCTCTCTCCTCTATTGCCTTTGTAGCATCAATGTTCTAGGTTGTGATTGCATCAGTGAGGGTAGCTAGTTGATCAAGTATAGGCTTTCTTTGATCAATGTCAACATCGAGTACTATTTGAAGTAGAATGTCCCATGTTGTCTCCAGTACCATGGAGTCCCTTTGTTGTTTCTTCAACTTTTCTTGCAATGCCTTCCTCTGGCATATCTCTCCATATTCCTGTAGTGCTTCAAAGTCAAGTGTAGAGGGGTCACACTTTGGTATTTCAATGATTTCATCCAATGTAACCTCTAACTTTTTCTTTTTCTTCTTCTTCTTCTTCTTATGTGACTTAGTAGAATGTAACACCATTTACAATTTCTCGGCCTTTCCTATTGTACTTGATGAAGTGACCTATTGTGCTTCTTTATACTACTTAGCATCAGTTTCAGCTCATCAGGTGTTTGCAAATGTCTCCACATTCACCTTTACATCATTGGTAGCACTCTTGTCAGTTTCCTTAGGAGTACCATCTTTGGGTTTGTCTCCTTCATTAGTGTCCTTTGCTTCATCTGTTTTGGTTTATGCATTCTTGTCTTGAGTATCAGTATCTTTTACTTTATCTCCTCCAGTAACCTTATTAGTGTCAGTTACATTTTGAGTATCTTCGATGTCTTGCTGACCATCGGTGTTATTCTTGTTTTCTTCTTATCCTACATCCTTTGGAGTATCCTGCTTAGGTGATTTTCATGATTCTTGCATGATATTGCTAGCTTGTATCAATATTGGCAGTTTTCTTGGAATGTTCACTTGTGTTGTATCAACTGTTGTTTCTTGCTCATCGATTTTGTCCTTTTCAACAATGACATCTTCATCCTTATTCAGTTCCTCTGCTGGGTCATAGGTAATGTCTATGACATTAGTATCCACAATGTTGTCATTTGTAGTGTCTTCCTGTGTTTCATCTACAACATCTGTGGTCTTGTTTCTTGTGTTATCATCTTCTTCTTTATCTTGTTGGGAATAATGGGAAGTAGTACTCAGAGGGGAGGGGTTTATCAGTACCTCTAAAACTTTTAACTTTTTTCACCATTCAGCATTAGTAATCATTCTTTACTGTATTACCGACCATTACTATTGTTCTTTCTTATGCATATAATATTAAATCATAATCTTTAATTGTTTGCAAAAATCATAGAAACATTAATGAAAGTAATAAACACATAACACAAGAAATGATATCGCAAAAAACTCTTGTTAGGAAGTAAAAACTGCGGTGGGGATGACACCCAAAAAAATTCACTATCTGTAGAATGGAAGGGAGTTGGTAAAGGCTTACAATTTATCACTTCTAATGATCTACCTTGTTAGGAGTATTAAAGTGGAGACCAGTTAAGATCTACTCTGTTAAGAGTTTTAGCAACACTAATTTAAGTGTGCACTTGGTTAACAGATTTACAATAGGATTGTTAGGTCCACCTTTCTTGAAAGGATTTCTTAAGTGTACTACACTTGTTAGAATGAGTACATATGATTGACCTGACTGTATGCTATTTACAATTGCTGATTACAGATCGATTAAAGCTCTCATAATAAGAATATCACCTTAAGTGACTGATTAATACCTTTCTTTGCTCGTCAGTAACCTGTGTTCTTGTTCTTGAAACTGATTTGATTCTTGTCTGTCCTTCTACATGAAATATCTTGTCTATTTTTTAGATGCTCTCTGTGGCTACAACCTTCATCGAACAACAACATGTTCACAATATATTGAGAATCTATTTATACAAGTATTTGACCTATCTTAGAATCATGCATTACAATGTTAACTCTTAGATCCAAGGTTTACAACTTGACCTTGATCTTTAGTTTGCATGTTTTAAATTAGTAAAATTAGTTAAAACAATAATAAATACATTGCTTCATCCGCACATAATGTTTTTAAAAACAAATCAAGAATCTATATATACAACTTCAGTGATTTATCTCACGTGGAAAGTTAGATCCACTTTTTGTGGGATGTAACTGACTGTCGGTTCTTGGTCATCGGGTTGAATTGAAATCCTGTCGGCATTCATTTGTTGAACTGATCATGGGGCTCCCTTCATCTATCGAGTTCCTCTTTTTTCTATTTTGTCGGGTTGCATTGTTGTTACTTGTCAAGTTCCTTTAACCTTTTTGTCATTGGGTAACACTGAATAGTGTTTTTTGGGATGCTTTGAACTTGACAGTATTGGGTAACCTTGGTGTCGGGTAGTGTTGTGTCTTGTTTTTTGGTGTAGTTTAAACCGATGGTGTAGATCATGTTTTTCCTTGTGTATACTAATGGAAAAATATAATTCCTTCAATCTCCCCCTTTGACATTAGTATCAAAACCGGTATGTACATAATACTAAAGTGTTTAGTATGCACACCATGTCTATATCCTTGTCATTATATGACTCCTCCTAACTCTATGCATCGGTATACTATAGGTATATGTACATGTATACTTGCCTCTATACTATACATTCCCTGTTCTTTTCTCTTTCAAATGACTGACTGTATATTTCCCCCTTTATACTATATGAACTGTCTGAACTGTATGTACATATCACTTCCCCCTTTATTTGATACTCATGACAAAAATGTAAAACTTATAAGATGCCAAAAATGTGACAAAAGTGTGTAACTTACAATATGTCAAGAATATGTGAATGGGTGTTCTTGATGTCTTCGAGCAATTTCTCCCATTTTTATTTTAGGATTTCTAGTGCCATGTTCTCTAGCTCTATCTTTGCATGCATATCATAAATGATGTCTAGGATAGACATTTTTGGGGTGGCAATTAGTGTGTTTTCCTCTGTCACATATTGTTTCAGTAGTGAAAGTGTCGGTAAGAGTTTAGCTTGAAGCTCATTTACCTCATCTCTATACTTCTTCTCTGTAATCTATATGTCCTATCTCAATTCTGAGCCTGTTTGAGTTCCTCATTGTGCAATTTTATTTTCTCTTCATTATTCGTGAGACTTTGTGCACTTGTCTTAAGATCAGCATCTATTTGTGTTATCTTGTTGATATACTCCTGTGTAAGTTGATACGGTGTGCATAATTTTTGTATCAAAGTAATAGCTTCTGAGATGATTGGATCAATTGTTCTCACCAACTCAGAAAGCTTTACCTTTTTCAATGCCACTTCTTGGCTTATCTTTTATGCTAGCTTGAACTTGTACTTCTGTTCAAGTCTTTCTTCCATGACCTTCTCAACATTGATGTTCTAAGATGTGATTGCCTCTGTGAGAACCACTAACTAATCAAGCATTGGGGTTGTTTGATCAATATCTACATCTGGTACTTTTGTTGAAGTATCCCTCTTGCTACTTCAAGTACCTTTGCTTCCTTTGTGGCTTTCCTTAATTTGTCTTGCATTTCTTTCCTCTCACAGATTCTGGCATACTTGGTCAATTCAATTGGATCCAATGTCCTTAGATCACAAACTAGAATCTCAATGATTTCATCTAGAGTTACTAGATTCTTATGCTTTCTCTTCTTCTTCTTTGAGACATGTGGGGATGCAGATGTATGAACTACCATTGCTAGTTCATTTTTCTTCTCTGAAGTGCTTGGTGAATGTTTTGTTGATGAAGCTTCTTGTGTTTTCTGCTCGGTGTGCACCTGTCGATTTGGTGAAGATATCTCTCTGTCAACCCTGGGTGTCTCTACATATTTTTCTTCTATTTTCTTCTCCTGCTCACCTTTCTTTTCTTCTTCACTCTTATCTTTCTTCTTTTCCTCTTCTACCTTTTCTATTTCTTCTTTATTTTGATCAGTAGATTTATCTTTCTGATCATAAGTTGCAGCTTTCTCTATAGTTGTGTCTTTTGTATTATCTATTGTGTCTTTTGCTTCTGCATCACCCTTGTCCTCAGGTGTGATTGTGTCCTCTACAGTAGATCCATCATTACCCTCTAGTATATTGATTTCCTTCATTAATACAGGTATATTTCTTTGATTTCTAGCTAGGGCTTTGTCTAGAGTGGTGTCCTGCTCATTGGTTTGATCTTTTTGAGCAGTGACATCCTCATCTTGTTGTACTTTCTCTACAAGGTCTGGTTCTGTTAAATCCATGACTGATGTGTCCTACCATGTCTCATCAACAAAATTCATTTCTCTATCCTTTGATGTCCTTAATTCTTGTTGCCTTCCCTGATCCTTAAGCGTTATGAATATTACATCATCTTTCTTCTGGATCTTTATCAGATTCATAATTGTTGATGTCTTGAATGTCAAGATCATCCATGAATTTGTCCAAATAAATTGGCTCCATTTATTCAACATTGTCCAAGGCAATGTACTGAGGAATTTCCTTGTCTTTCTCCTCCTCTCTATGAGGTGTGTCGGTGAGAAGTAACTATTCCTCATGACTTGTTGACTCTGCTGGTAGATCTAGGAGTTGTCTCCATTTTGTTTTGGTCATTGTGTCTAGCTCTATAAACTTATCTTCAAGCACTTTGTAAGCCCTTATCTTGGCTACAAAATTTCCTCAGTGCTTCTTCATAATTTATTTGATTTCTTCAACCTTAGATTTGGGAGGCATAAGTGTAACAATTACCCTCTCCCTTTCTTCTCTTTTAGTCTATAGAGCATATGACCATTGTTGGGATATTCTATTACCCAGCTCTTTAGGTATTTGGTTGATGAATTCAGCTGGTACATATTTGAATTTTACCATTGACCTTATGAATGCCTCTTGCATCTTATTTTGCTCCTCTGGTTAGAGTGTATCCCATTGTCTAATTTTCTTATCAGTCATTGTACCATGTATAGCAATGGATTCAACAGCCTCATCAATCGTTAGATTTCTAAAATTCTTCTTTACTACATCAGGCTCATCTTCTTTAGAATCCTCAATGTTAGCCTTAGTTCTGAATACTCTTTTTCTCCTCTTTGTAGGTGTTGTCTTTACAATTTTCTACCTTGTTTTTTTTGCTGGCTGCTTCCTCTTATAGGTCCTTACTTGACCTTTCTTAAGAGGTGTGGTATTAGTATTAGTAGTTTGACTCCTTGTCCTCTACTTCTTTGTAGGAGGTGGAGGTGTATTAGATTCATTTTCCTCAGAATCTAATTTGTTTTCATGATTCCCTTCACCGATGGTGCCCTATTCATCAGTTTCCTCTAGTTGTTCTTGTTCCTCCTCATTAACCGATAGAATCTTGAGATTCTTAACCATCTTATCCTTTTTATTGACAATTTTCTTAATTTCTAGGCCTCTTTTTATCTTTGATTTGGCCTCTTCATAGGTTCCAAACCTTGGTTGTTTGTTGTAAATAGGCTCATTGATCAATGCATCAATAGCATTGGTTGCTTGATCTATGTTGATTTCATAATCTAGTGGTGCTAACCAAGTTGTCCTTGGTACAACCGGTTTGATGTGGGTGAAATCTATTTCCACCATAAAACATATTTCATCCCTATGTTTTTCAATAAGTTGTCCAGGGATCCTTGTTCTTTCCATCTTCTTTCCCTTGAATTCAAGGAAGTATGTAGTCATAACAGATTCAAAATTATCTCCTAGTGGCTTAATTAGTTCACTATTCTATAATGTCATCGACTTTGTAGTGTCCCATTTCAATTTTCCTACTAAAGGAAAGTATTCTTGAAAGTAGAAAAATATACACATGATAAGTGAGATGAACTTACATGTGTTGGTCTTTTCAAACATAATTATGTTCATGTTCTCATCAAGTTGATTTAGTGGTATCTCACATAGATCCATCTATATGCCCTTGGTCACCATTTTGTAAGTTGTGCACTAATGTTACCGATATGTTGTTCAGCCTACTTTCCTGAAAGATCTTCTACCCAATCACACATGCACCAAATCTCAGTTCTTCGTCGGTGATGGTGTTCACTTTTAGACCTTTGTTATCCCATTCAGCTTTAGTAAATTTTTCAAATTCTTTCCTGGAAGGATGTTTGTGACCCTTAGGCTTGTCGGTTACTGGATAATTAGTGACAACCTGAAGTACATCCTTAGTTATTTTCTTGGGTTGATCTAACCATATCTTTTGGTCATGCATTCTGCTAAGTACCAACCTGATCCAGTCGGTTTTGAAGTCCCTCAGGAAATGTAGGGAATTGGTTGTCCCTTTAACCTCTAATTGTTTGTGCTCTTCCTTCAGGTTCCCTTCTACATCACAAAACTTCTTATAAGCTTCATCCATCTCTAGATCACCTATTTCGGTGATCTTGCTGTGAATATAAGACCTAACATCTTCTATAAGAAAAACCCTAGGTGGAATCTTAGAAAATGCGCTGGTTTCATTGGGCTGCGATGCAATCTCCAGATATATCTTGTATTTGGGCTCTACATAGGTACTATTCTTGATTAACCTAACCACATTCTTCTTATCACTCTTGATCTTAGCAGTTCTTGATGTGGTTGCCATCATTTTTCAAGTTTTAGGTCTTTCTTGAAATTTAGGGCTTTCTTGATAAATAACGAAAAAAGAACTTTTGGTGCCCTCGGTACATACTTTGATCCATGATAAAGGTGAATGATCTATTTTCTATGTGTGGATTGGGTTGAGGATGCTCTTCTTTCTTCTCTTCAAATCGCTCTATTTTTTGCTCTTCTTTTCTCTTCAAATTGCAGGTGCAAAATGAAGTGCTCCCGTCATCTATTTATAGAATTTTTGCCCTAAGTCTTTGCCATAAATGCTCAATGACTCATCAGGACATGAAGATGGAGTTCATTGGGAAGACTTTCAAAATCATCATCGGTGTTGACATGATGCTCAGGATAGCTGTTAATAATTTTTCTTTTACCGACGGATATCAATATTGTATCATGACAACTTTGTAACTTTGCTTCCTTACCGACAAGTGTTGAGTTACATTGGTAACTTAACCATTTTATGTGTTGACCGACAGTTTCTGGTAAGTGTAAACAACTCATCCATTGTGTTCATCACTAATTTTAGGTATGTGTATACCGACGGGGTTGTTTACTCAGAATTGAAACAAGTAACATAATATGCATCTTTATTTTTGCATATTTTGACTATTTATCAATTGTATAATGGAATTGATGCAAAATATGACTTGGTGTAGTGCAGTTCCATACTTACTTGTTCATCTTAAGTGGGGTTGGTGATGTCACCACATCCATTGGATGGGGTGTCACTATTTTCATTTCTTGGTCTAGCTTCATCATTTCTTGAAGATCTTCTCCACATTTTGTCTCTAGCCCTCTAGATATCTTCAATGGTGTTTCCATTGGGATATGTGCTTGCCTCTATCATTCGGTCTTTGTAATCTTTTTTGAGATGACCAACTTTGTGACAGTTTAAGCATGCCATTCCAGGGTTTGACCAGCCTCTAGACCTTTTGGTCAATGCCCTCAAGCATTTTGCATCAATGTGACCATATCTACCACATGTACATTTTGTCCATGTATTGTAGTCCCATACATATTGATTACCAATTCTCTTTGGTTGATAGGGAGTTTCTTGACCTTTAGGCTTCCGTGCTTGCCTTTTATAATTCTAGAATTCAAGACTTGTGTGCCCATTCATCTTGCATGTAGGATAGTATTTGTCCATGTAGGTTTCCTTCTTTGGTTGTTCCATCTTAGACTTACATTCATATGCTTTATGTCCTTTCTTATTACATTTATAACAGAATCCTATGAATGAAGATGTAGATTTAGGAATACCTTTCATTTTTCCTTGGCATACATTCGATGTGTGGCCTTTCTTTCCATAGTGCTTGCATGTCAGCTTTCTTGGTCTTGGATTTTCATAGACATTCTTTGGATTGGCTTGATTTGATGATTCTCCATTTTTGGTAAATCCTAGACCGTTGTTGTTGACTCTTCATTGTCCTTCAAGAAAATCATCCATTTTTTTATTTCTTTCTTCAGCCTTTCTGATAGTTTTTCATTCTCTTCTCTTAGTTCACCGATAGCCTACACTCTTTCAATGAGTTCTATATTCATTCTATTTTCTTCTTGACTCATTAGAATAATCTGATTTGTGATCTCATGGTGATGCTCAGCATGTCTTTAAATTTCTAACTCCTTTTCCTGTAGCTTCTCTATAATCTTCCTTTTGTCATCAATAGCAAGTGTTCTTTCTATTTCATCTTGTCTAGTAGAAATAATCACATCAATCATTCTCACCATCTAGGTCTCTTAACCGATTTGCAACATCTTTATTTGTTCTGTCACGTGTTGATTGATCTCCTTCAAATTTTTTATGTTCTCTTCCGATTTATCTGATACATTACTTGTATTTGATCGTGAAGATTCAAAGAAATATGGAATCTCTTCTTCTTGATAATCTTTTTCATTACTCTGAGTTGCATTACCTTTCCTCTCATCCAGCAGCTCTCTCATATTGATTCTAGCATCTTTATACTATTCATAGAACATCTATATCTCAAGATTTTTATTCTCAATATTCTTATCGATTTTGTACTTCTCCATTGTATGATATTTTCTCTTAAGCCTTTAAGCTTTTCAAAGAAGAGACTTAGCTATGATACCAATTATTGAGAATAATGGGAAGTAGTACTGAGAGGGGAGGGGTGAATCAGTACCTCTAAAACTTGTAACTCTTTTCACCATTCATCATTAATAATCATTCTTTACTATTTTACCGACCATTACTATTGTTCTTTCTTATGAATGTAATATTAAATCATAATATTTAATTGTTTGCAACATTCATAGAAACATTCATGAAATTAATAAACACATAGCACAAGATATGATATCATAGAAAACTACTGTTAGGAACTAAAAACTATGGTGGGGATGGCACCCACAAAACTTCACTATCTGCAAAATGGAAAGGAGTCGATAAAGGCTTACAATTGATCACTTCTGATGATCTACCCTGTTAGGAGTATTAAATTGGAGACTAGTTAAGAGCTACTCTGTTAATAGCTTTAGCAACACTAATTTAAATGTGCACTTGATTAAGAGATTTATAATAGGATTGTTAGGTCCACCTTTCTTGAAAGAATTTCTTAAGTGTACTACACTTGTTAGAATGAGTACATATGATTGACCTGACTATATGTAATCTACAATTGTTGATTACAAATCCATTAAAGCTCTCATAATAAGAATATCACCTTAAGTGACTGATTAATACCTTTCTCTGCTCATTGGTAGCCTGCGTTCTTGTTCTTGAAATTGATTTGATTCTTTTCTGTCCTTCTGCATGAAATCTCTTGTCTGGTTCTTAGATTCTCTCCATGGCTATAATCTTCATTGAACAATAACATGTTCATAATAGATTGAGCATCTATTTATACAAGTATTTGACCTATCTTAGAATCATGCATTACAATGTTAACTCTTAGATCCAAGGTTTAGAACTTGACCTTGATCTTTAGTTTGCATGTTTTAAATCAATAAAACTATTTAAAACAATAATAAATAAATTGCTTCCTCCGCACATAATGGTTTTAAAAAAAAATCAAGAAGCTATATATACAACTTCAATGATTTATCTGATGTGGAAAGTCAGATCCACTTTTTGTGGGATGTAACTGACTGTCGGTTTTTGGTCATCAGTTTGAACTGAAATCCCATTGGCATTCCTTTGTTGAACTGATCACCATTTTCACTTCATCTGTCAGGTTCCTCTTTTTTATATTTTTTCAAATTGCATTGTTGTTACTTGTCAATTTCCTTTAACCTTTTTTTCATTGGGTAACACTGAATAATGTTTATCAGGATGCTTTGAACTTGGTAGTATCGGGTAACCTTCGTGTCGGGTAGTGTTGTGCCCTATTTTCTGGTGTAGAGTAAAGAAATGGTGTAGATCATGTTTTTCCTTGTGTATACTAATTGAAAACTATAATTCCTTCATATCTAACTCAATTGATGTATCATCTTGACTTTCCTTGTCAACATATTGTTGTTGAAGGTCTTTGTCAGGGCTATCCTCCTTAATAGGTCTATTCATGATCTTGCACCATTTCTTATGGTTGTCTTTCTCAAGCTCTATAAGCTTTACTTCTAGGAGTTTGTATGCTCTCAGCTTTGGTGAGAAATCCTTTTTGTACTTCTCCATCATCTCATCAACTTCAACCTTCTTTGATTCAGGTGGCATGAGAGAAACAAGTACTCTTTCTCTAATTTCTTTCTCATTAATCAAAGAAAATCTCCACCTAGAGTAAAGTTTGTCCAATAGTTCTCTTGGTACATATTTACCTTTAAATTGTATTGGTACATATTTGAAGTTGTACATTTTAGCAATGATGGCGTCCTCAATCTTATTTTGATCTTCTTGATTTAATTTCAGCCATTTTCTAATGGTTGGATCTGTAATAGACCCAAAATTTGCAATATAAAGACAAATGTCATCAATAGTTTCAATTTCTTTTACCTTGACACTTTCTACTTCAATAGATTCATCTTGCTCAGTATCCTCTATTTCCTCTTGGGTCCTGATGAATTTTCTTCCTTTCTTGTTTTGACCTCTCTTCGGTGCGAGATATTTCCTCTTGTAAGTCCTTACCTTACCTTTCTTCAAAGGTGAAGGAGTGGAATCCTTTGAAGTTTGGCTTCTTGTCCTAGAAGAAGCTATTGTCCTTGGTTTCTTGGATGGTGGAGGAGGTGGCGAATCTAACTCTGTCTCCTCAGATTCATCCTTTTCTTCATCTTTACCATCAGATAACTGCTCTTTGGTTTCTTCCTCCTGTCCAACTTCTTCATCTTGCTCAATTTCTTCTTCGATTGTTGATAGAATCTTCTTGAGATTCTTTACCATTTTTTCCTTCTTCTTAACAATCTTCTTCACAACCAGGCCTGATTTAATTCTTTTCTTGGCCTCTTCATATGTGCCAAACCTGGGTTGTTTCTTATCCAGTGGTTCATTGATCAAGGCATCAATTTCCTTAGTAGTAAGATCAATGTTGATCTCGTACTCCAATGGTTCTAACCATGTTGTCCTTGGAACAACATGCTTAATATATGTATTTTTAGTGTCAAACATGAAGCATATCTCATCCTTATATTGTTCAATGAGTTGCTCGGGGATTCTTACCCTCTTTTGCATTCGGTCTTTGAATACATTAAAGTATTCATCCATGACTGTCTTGAAGTTATCACCCACTGTAGCAATGTGCTCACTGATTTGCATGGTCACCAGTTTGGTGTTGTCCCATTTAACATTTCCAACCGACGGGAATGTTTCTTGAAAATAAAAGAAGATACACATTATTAATGAGCCAAACGTACAAGTGTTTGACTTGGCATTCCTGATAGTCTTTAGGTTGTCCTTCAACTGACTCAGGAGTAGCTTAGATAAGTCTAATTGTGTCCCCCTTTTTCACAATTTTGAACATTGTGTCCACTGCACCTAATGCTATGTTGTTTAATCTACTAGCTTGAAAGAATTTATAGCCCAAAACACATGCACCGAACTTGATTTCATCATTGGTTATAGTTGTTACTTTCAGTCCTTTGCCATTCCATTTGGCTCCTGTTATCTTTTCAGTTTCGACCTTTGGTGGATTCTTGAGTACCTTAAGTTTATCGGTTATGAGGTAACCGGTAACCACATGGATGACATCTTGGGTTATTGCCTTCAGTTCATCCAACCATAACTTGTTGTTATGCATTCTTCTCAACACTAACCGAATCCATTCAGTTTTGAAAAATTTCAGGAACATTAGGGCATTGGTGAGCCCTTTCACTTCAATGTATTTGTGTTCTTCCTTGAGTTTTCCATCATCATTGCACAGCTTTTGTAGGCTTCTTCAACCTCTGAACTTCCTTTTTCTGCTATCTTGCAATGTACGAAGGATCAGACATCTTCTACCAGTAAAACCCTAGCTAGAATGCATGAAAATGCACCACCATTGTAGGGTTGTGAGGCAACCTCTAGATGGATCTTATAGTTAGGTTACTCGAATGCATTATTCTTGATAAGCTTGAACTCATCTTTCTTTGCATTCTTGGGTTTCACGGTTCGTGAAGTTGATGCCATTTTCAAAAATTTAGGACTTCTGTGTATTGCGTAAAACCAGAGTTGTTGGTTCTTCAGAAATTACTGTTTACTGCTTGCAATGATTCCTAAATAGCTTAGGATTGTTTGGTGTCGAGTTGTGATCATTGTGTGATCCCTTCGCTCTGTGCTCAAAAATTGCCTTGGTTGCTCTGCTCTGGGTGTGGTGAACAAATGAGTTGTTCTGAGTCCCTATTTATAGTAATTTCGCTAAAATGCATGACATAAATTCTTACCAACTCCTCGGTGTATAAAGACTGAGTTCCTTGGTGAATACTTTACTTCCTTCGGTGACACTTAAAATGTTTCAGAGCAGTTGTAATTCACTTTTCTTTTACCAAAAGGTTTCGGTATCACTAACAACTTGTTCATTTACTTCTTTGCCGATGAGGCTCGATTTATGCTTAGAAACCTTTTCTTTTAACCTACACTTCTCGGTAAGTGTTGGCAATTTTAGCTTTGAGTGTATACTGATGGGTTTTCGTATATATGCCCGAAAGCATTGTTATCATAAATTTTAACAAGTAATACCATGATGCATCTTTCTTATGCTAATTTGGCATTATATCAACATATTATGGAACTGATGTAAAGTAATAGCTTGGGGTAATGCAGTTTCATACTTACTTGTTTTGGTTAGGTTGGGGTGGTGATTTCACTAGATCCATTGGATGGGGTGTCACTATTTGCATTGCTTGTTCCAGCTTCATCATTTCTTGAATATTTTCTCTACATTTTGTCTCCAGACCTCCGGATATCTTCAATGGTGTTTCCATTGGGATATGTGCTTGTCTTTGTCATTCAGTCTTTGTAGTCTTTCTTGAGATGACCAACTTTATGATAGTGTAAGCATGCCATTCTGGGGTTAGTCCCACCTCTAGATTTTCTAGTCCATTGTCTCATATAGTTTTCAGCAATGTGACCATATCTTCCACATGTTGTACAATTTTTCCAAGTATCATAGTCCCATACATACTGATTACCAACTCTCTTCGATTGATAGGTAGTTTCTTGACCTTTAGGCTTCCATGCTTGCCTTTTCTTTTTCCAGCATTCAAGAGTTGTGTGCCCATTCATTTTGCATGTAGGACAGTATTTGTCCATGTAGGTTTCCTTCTTTGGTTGTTTCATCTCAGACTTACATTCCTATGCTTTATGTCCTTTCTTGTTACATTTATAACACAATCCTATGAATGAAGATGTAGATTTAGGAATAACTTTCATTTTGTCTCTGCAGACATTTGATGTATGGCCTTTCTTTCCACAATGATTGCATTTAATATTTCTTGGTCTTGAATTTGTGTAAACATTCTTTGGATCAGCTTGATTTGATGATCCTCCATTCTCGGTAAAACCTAGACCAGTATTGATGTTGACTCTTCGTTGTCCATCAAGAAAATCATCCATTCTTTTATTTCTTTCTTCAGCCTTTTTGATAATCTCATTATGTTGTTGCTGAATTCTTATTTCATGTTTCAACTTTTCATTCTCATCCCTCTGTTCATCGATAGCTTCTATTCTTTCAATGAGTTCAACATTTAATCTGTTTGCCTCTTGACTCATAAGAATAATCTGATTTATAATCTCATGGTGATACTCTGTAAGTCTTTGTATTTCAGACTCTTTTTCTTATAGCTTTTTTGTGATCTTTCTTCTATCATCAATAGATATTTTTATTTCTTTCTCACCTTGCCTAGCATTGTTCATGACATCAATCATCCTTACCATCTATGTCTCTTGACCGATTTGCAGAGATTTAACTTGTCCATCCATATGTAGATTGATTTTAGTTAGGCTTGTGATGCTTTCTTCTAATGAATCTGATGCTTTACTTTAGTTGATCCTGAAGACTCAAAGAAACCTAGTATCTCTTCCTCATGTTAATCTGTCTTATTATAGTGAGATGCCATATTCTTTCTTTCATCTAGCAGTTGTCTCACACTGATTCTTGCTTCTTTATACTATTCAAAGAACATCTGAGTTTCAAGATTTTTATTCTCAATATTTTTATCAAGTCTATACTTCTCCATTGTATGATCTTTTCTCTTAATCCTTTAAGCTTTTCAAGAAGAGACTTAGCTCTAATACCAATTGTTGGGATTAATGGGAAGTATGTACTAAGAGGGGAGGGGTGAATTAGTACCTCTAAAACTTTTGTATCCCTTTATCAATTAATATTTGTAATCAATTATATATCCATTCAATCTGATTTATACTATCTTGCTATGAGTTATATCAAATAATAACATTAACATGCATGTGAACATTCATAGAAAAATTCATGAAAGTAAATTTGACACATAACACAAGATATGATATCGCATAAAACTTCTTTGAGGAAGTAAAAACTATAGTGGGGATGGCACCCAAAAAATCTTCACTATCTACAGATTGGAAGGGGCCAGTTAAGGCTTACAATTTGATCACTTTTGATTATCTACCCTATTAGGAGTATCAGTGGAGACTTATTAAAGTATACTTTGTTAAGAGCTTTAGCAACACTGTTGAGTGTGCACTCGGTTAAGAGATTTGATGTTGGATGGTTAAATCCACCTTCTTTGAAAGGATTTTAAAACTTTTCTCCACTTGTTAGAATGATATAAAATTACAAATTGACCTGGTAAATGCAATCTCCTATTGCTGATATAGATCCTATGTAGTTCACATAAAAGGATTATCACCTTATTTGTGATTGAATACTACCTCTGATTCTCGGTATGCTCTGTTCTTGGTTCTTGAGCTAACCAAATTCGTCTTTTGCTGTCCCTATTCTTGAAACTCTCAATCCGATCCATAGATGTGCTTATTTTATTCATTCATGTTCTCCTCTCTCTTCAAATCATCTATTCATCCATAATAATGAATGATTGTATCATCTATTTATAGATGGATTGACTTCATCGAGTTATAATAAAAACAATGTTAACTCTAAGATCAGGTTTACAACTTATACCTAGATCTCCTAGTCTATGTGTTTTAAATCAGTTAGACTAATTAAAGCACTTACATTCACGTATATTATCCCTAAAGAAATGGATTTAAAATAATTAGATATCCTATAAATAGAATACACATTCTTTATCTGATGTGGAAGTCAGATCCACTTTTTTGGGCTGCAACTGACTTTCAGTTTTGTCTTTCGGTTATGCTTGACTATCCTTGAGTTTTATTCTATTGGTTGCACTGTATCTATCTTGTTGGTCTGCACTGTAACTTTCATATTGGGTTCGTCTCTCAAGTTCAACTTATCTTTCTTTCTTTTCAATTTCAGTTTACACACTAACATGTGTCATCGATTTTCTTTTCACTTAGTCATCTTCAGTGATATCTTAGTATCTTATCTTTGGTTTTCTCATGTCCTCTCTTTCAGTATATGCTTACTGAAAGTGTTGTTTGCATACTAATGGAAATTTAATGTCATCATCTTCAACTTACAAACCATGTCTTCATTTTCTGTCAAAGGAAATCCATTAGATTTCCCTATGTTTACTTCTTCTTCCAAATCTCCATTCAAGAATGTTGATTTCACATCCATCTGATATACTTTAAAGTCTTTATGTGCAACATAAGAAAGAAATAATCTCATAGCTTCTAGCCTAGGAACATGATAAAATGTTTCTTCAAAGTCTATGCCTTCTTGTTGTGAGTAGCCTTTACAAACTAGTCTAGCCTTATTTCATAGTACTGTTCCTTCCTTATCCATCTTGTTTCTGAAAATGCATTTAGTTCCTATCACATTTTTGTTCTTGGGTCTTGCAATCAATTCCCAAGTATTGTTTTTCTTTATCTGTTCAAGTTCTTCTTTCATAGCTTTGGTCCAAGATTCATCTCTACATGCTTCATCAATAGTTTTCAGTTAAACTTGAGAAATCAAACAAATTTCTTCTCTAACTTTAGATTTAGTCATCATACCTTTACTTGCATCACCAATAATTTGATCTTCAGGATGGTTCTTCTTAACATACCTCAGATTTTTACTTGTACCTTCTCTGATATGAATTTTGTTCAAGGTGTACACAACAGTACCAACAACTTCCCTCCAATGAACATGTGATACATTTCCATCTAGCGACATAGTTCTTGCAACATCTAATATTGTTCTATTAATTCGCTCTACTATCCCAATCTATTGTGGTGTCCTAGGTGCAGATGTCTATCTGAATATTCCATGCTCTTCACAGAAGGAATTAAATAAATCTAATGTAGACTCACCACCTTTGTCTGATCTCAAACATTTTACCTTCAAACAAGATTCATTCTCAACTTTTTCTTTGAATAGCTTGAATTTGTCAAATGCATCAGATTTCTATCTCAAATATGTAACCCACATCATTCTATAAAAGTCATCAACAAAAAGTATAAACTACCTTTCACCATAATAAGATCTTGATCTTGTAGGACCACACAGATATGTATGTACTAGATCTAACTTCCCTTTTGTTGTATAAAATTTTCTTTTAAAACTACTTCTAGTCTTCTTCCCTATAACACACTCTCTACACATAGTGTTAGATGGTTTCACAATCTTGGGTAGATCTCTTACAACATTTTTCATACTTGTCATCACAATGTTATCAAAGTTAACATGAAAAAAACTTATATGCCATAACCAACTGTCATCAACCTTTGCAATAAAACAAGAATCTTTAGATGTATTCAATTCAAATAAATTACCTCTAGATTTAGTATTAGATGCAATCAAGTCTCATGATTTACTTATGATAGAACATTTCCTATCAATGAATTTCAATTGATAACCTTTGTGCACTAACTGCCCAACACTCAACATATTATGCTTAAGTCCATCAACAAGCAGTACATTGTTAGTATTAGTCTTTCCATCCAGAGAAATAGATTCAACTCCAATGATAAGCTTAGGATTATTGTCACAAAATCTAACAACACCATATCATATCTAATCAGACTAAAAAACTTGTTTTTATCTCTAGTCATATGATGTGAACAACCACTATCTATAACCCATTCAGATTTATTTTCAACATGAGATACTAAGGCATTTTCTTCATGTATAGGTTGTTCATCCTTAATAGAAATAAATACAATTCCATCATAGTCTACACCATCATCAGATATGCCTTCACTAGAAGAATAACATTCCTTGTCTTTTAAATACTTAGATTTGTAAAACTTAGGTTTATGCTTTGAAACCCTTATAAGACATCAAGATGCAAAATGACCAATCTTGTTACATGAAAAATATTTCAAAGGTAACTTGCCTTAAAATTTACCCTCACCTCTCTTTTCTCTTCTAGCGATTAGGGCTACCACTTCATCTATCTTTCTTTCTTCCTCCTGTATCTATTCCCATTCATCAACATAGTCTCCAAGATCTTCTCTCAAGTCACCATTACCGGTGTTCACAATTCCAGATAAGGTCTTTTTGTTTCTATGGACAGTTGCCTTTAATGCTGACTCTAATTTAGGTAAATAATCTCCCAGTTCCACAGCCTCAAAAGTAGTTATCTTTCCAATCAACATTTTTCTAATGAAGTTTGGTGTCAAAGGTATAATATCCTCTATAGCTTGTACTTTAGTTTTGTATATAGGTGTCAAAGATCTGAGTATCTTTGCAAACACTTCTTCCTCACTGTAAGTACCTCCATAGTTTTTGATGCCAGTAACCAATTTGATAATTATATGTACATATGCCCTAATGTTATCATCATCTCTCATCTTCATTGATTCCATCTTTGTCTTCCAATTTTGTATCTTTTCCTATTTAGTAAACTTATCACCTATATATAGTACTTCCAATCTTGTCCAAATCTCATGTGAAGAATCCAAGTCTTTTACTTCTATGAATTCACCTTCAGAAAGTGCGCCGATCAATGATTCCCTTGCAACCATATTACATGAAAATATCTTCTTATCATCTTCTGTAGCCTTCTCCAATTCATCCTCATTTGCTATCTTTTCCTTCTCTTTCGTAATCATCCAGTAGTCAATTTCCAAACATAGCAAATGTGTTCTCATCTTGTTCTTCCAACTGTCAAAGTTTTCAGGATCAAATTTTGAAATATCCTTCCTGTAGTAAGTCAACTTCAGGATCACCTCAAGTTGTTAAGCTTTCTCTCTAAGGAGCAGTAGCTCTAATACCAATTGTTAGGAATAAAATTCCACAAACACAACTAAGAGGGGGGGTGAATCAATTGTGATACAAAATTTTAAACTTTAAGCTTTATAAACAAAAACTTCAATGCAAATGATTACATAGTAAATGCCAACACAATAATACAATACTTGCTGTCCAGGAAACCCTATTAAAGGTAAAACCCGATGCGAATTAGCACCCACAAATTATGTACTGAGAGTATAGTATCCTTGTTAAACGATTTAGCCCTGTTAGGAGCTTATTAAAACATTACAATACATAGTCCTTGTTAAAGTACAAACCTTGTTAGGAGTCTAGAGTAACAGTGGGCTCACTTCCTAGGTACACTTCCCAAAGAAGGTTAAGGCCACCCTCAAAGATTAAAAATATGAACAAGTGTATATAGAGAAATATACAATCCAGTGAACTGTCTGATAACAACTATCTTTTCTTGGTCAGTTCCAATGAAGTATTACAATCACAAACTCTTCTCTACATCTAGCAACCAAACAAGCCTCGCAGCTTCCACACTTCTCTGCCTTCTTTTAATCTCTACCACATCTTCTCAAAAGAAAGATCTCTCATATATACCCTATTACAATAATTGATTAGGTCGGCCAATTAAGCTTTCCCAATATACAAATAATTGATTAGGCCGCCCACTTAAGGCTTTCTAATATACAAATAATTATTTAACCCCTTGCTAAGATACACAAGGTACGTAAAACAAGTAAAAATCAATTACAATACATCAGATATACTCCAAGATCCACAATCCACACTTACAATCCATAATACATGTTACATCTCTGAAGTCAGCCACCAAATAGGTCTCCTCTAGAATATATGCCACAACTGACATCACCAACATGTTCATGAATATCGATCAATATCCAACATTCGTCAATGTGTCCTCTGTCATCCCTTAAGCTTGCATCATGTAAAATATCTTTGCCTGTGAGATATACCCAAAATATAGAGACATGCTCTGTCAAGCATCACTATCACAGTCTAGAAACCAGTCTTCACTAAAACATTTGTAACATTACCAATATGAAATCTTAAGCTAAGAGACCATAGGAATAAGTTCATCACACATCCTTCTTCATATCCTTATCTTTGATCATTTTGATTCATTCGTACAATGTTCATACACTTCTATCAGTTATCATAACCAGTCTATTCTCTCCACAGAAACATATGTTGAGATCAGTGACAAAACATGAATATCAACAACATAAATAGTACCCAAACTTGATATCATCCAACATATAAATCTAGGTAAATATTTATCAAATTTTGAAGATGTTGTTAGCTAGGACTTTACAAAGGCAACAAATCAGACCAATTTCTTATCCATTGGGGAGTCAAAAATGAAACAAGCTCACAAGTAATAGTGTGAACACAAGTTTAATAGATATTAAAGCATTATTGCATTACAATAATGAGTCCACCTATAGGAAACATTGTAAATATTCTTCATGATCCCAAATGTTTAACATATAATCACCAATATCTAACTTAGAGAAAATTTAATTTGTTCCTTCAACAAAATCCATCAATTACATGCTCATAGCAACAAATGTACATTGAAAATCTTTGCAATCTTTGATCATTCTAATTAAAATGACTATATGCAACATTAAGGAGACATTTAAAATGGACTATCTATCCAATAAAGCTCACATTAAATTAACAACTATTTCTCTCAGAAAATGTTATATTAATGACCATAATTTCAAAGAATTCCTAAATCTGAAATATCCCTTTTCCACAATAATCCACCAAAGAACTAGAACCTTACAATGAAGTAGAAAAGAGAACATATAGACAAGAAAAAGAATTACAAATTTAATATGGTAGTGACATATGTCATCCCTTTGGTATTTGATTTTCAAAGCATATTCTCTTTCCTTCTATGTCTAAAAAGCTATCTGCCTCATTCACATTATCACTCCAGAACATATTTACTTGAAAGATTCAATGGTTTTTCCATAAGACCAACATTGTGCATAAAGTAGAATCATTGTATTTTATGAGATGGAAGACCTTTGTGGTATTCTGTCCAAACGGTTCACATGCCCAAACTATACTTTTACAATTGTCAATACATGTTCCTCAACTTCAAATCTTAATATGCATACTAAAATCTTTCTAAGATCACACTTCCATGGCAGTGCCTTAACCATTGTAACTAAATTTAGTTTCTGCAAACTCCTAGTGGCCAAGGCTTCTATTACTGGCATAGGAAAAATGATTCTCAACAAATTTCCTAAATCCTTGGGGGTTTTTACAATACTTCTCAACATTTATATACTATGTATATTTGGCGGCAACTATATTTCAAATGTTGAATCCTAATTTCATTGAGGGATTTGTATTGTTGAGTTGAAGACCAATGGTTGCATTATTTTGGGGAATATAATATATTATCTGTGAGCTAAGAAAATTAGTTATAAAAGGAGCATAAATATCAGATTAAAACACTCAATAACCTAAAATACCAAGACTACATACATGATTAGACATAAAAGAAAACTTAAGACAATAAGAAATTAAGAAAGTGCAAACCTCCCTAAAAAATGATCCAAGCTCCCTTTGATCTTTTGATGTGTCCATGCTTATGGCTATGTGCTCAAGATTTGATATGCTTCAAGCTTCAAGATGGGGCTTATTGCTTCAAAGTATGGATACAAAACTGCATTATAACATTGTATGAAAGATGGGATAAATTTGTGAAAGAATGAGGTTCCTTATATAGAAAAATGGACTCAGAATGAGTGGTCAGGATGCAAACCTGAAGAGGGGCTCAGATGCACCTGGACAAGAGCACAAAGATTGTGCTTCTTTAAGTGTCTCTCATTGTGACAAGTGTCACAAGGAGAGAGGATGGGGAATGTGACCATCTTGGTCCATGTGCAAAGGGATAAGAGAAGATTTTTGGGATAGGGTGAGTAATGAGGGCTATAAGAGCATTAATGGGGAGTGTAAGAGCACTAATGAGGCATTTATGAGGGTCTTAATGAGGCATGGGTGAGGGGATAAGAGATGGATTGAAAAGTTTGACTTTGGGAAAGGGGTTGAATTCCTAATCCAAGGATTAGGAATGTGACAAGCTTAGGGAGACTTTAGGATTAGGGTTAGGGTTTAAGATAAGTGATTAGGGAGATGGTGATGGGAGGAGAGAGAATGAGTGGAGGGTTTAATTATCTGATTAGGGTTAATTAGATAATGAAGAAGCATTAGCACATGTGAAGGGGTTGGGATGGGTTTGAACTTAGGGTTACATGTTTGAAATTGGTTAGGTTAGGGGTTAAGGTTAGAAGCCATGTGCTTAAATAGAATAGATTTAACTATTTAAATCACAAGTGGAGGTAAAGAGGATAATATGAATTAAACTAAATGAATAAATACATTCATTCAGTCTAATAAGGGAAAGGGGGTTTAGTGAATTATTAGGTCATTGGTTGTCATTTAATAATAAATCAGACTATAGCTAATTAATTGAATTAATTAAGCTAGTAGGATAACATAGATCAATTAGGTAATGATTGATTACTTAGTTGATAATGTCCTAGAAGGCACTAAATGTGATTAGATATGTTAATCAGTTTTAGGTGTCTACATTATCTTTTCCCTCCAAGTGCTGGATGTTCGAATTCTCTCATTCGAACAACCTACTTTTTGTTGTTGCTTTTGTATTGTATCCATTCCCTTTTGGAACTAATAAAGATTTATCTACTCTCAGTGTGGATGTAGGATTTTCAGCCGAACCACGATAAATTTTGTGTATTATCTATTTATGTATTTGTTCTTCATTTATTTATGCACTTTTAAATTCTACAATTGGTATCAGAGCGAGGTTGAATTGCTATTGAGATTTCAGTGGCTGAAATTTTGGAGTCATGGAAGATTACAAAATGTAGAAATTTTCTGGGAAGAATTTCAGGATATGGAAGATAAAGATGAAATCTTTGTTGATTAAGAAAGACCTTTCTCTTGCGCTCGATGGAAAATGAAAAAGCCAACTGCCATGAAAGATGAAGATTGGAAAACGCTTGACGAAAAGGCCAAGGCAACAATCTTCCTTTTGCTTAATGAAAATGTTTTGTTCAATGTTGCAGAAGGAAAAAAAAACAAAAGAAGTTTGGGACAAACTTATAAAAACATATGCTATGGCATCGGCTGTGAATAAAGTATTCACCATGAAGAAATTGTACAAGCTCAAGATGAAGGAAGTTTGCACAGTGACGAGACACATCAATGAATTAAACACATTGATCAGCCAAGCCAATTCAGTTGTCATGACACAAGATGATGAGAGTAAAGTTGTTCTTCTTTTATGCTCTCTACCAAGCAGCTGGGATGGCTTTATTACAACTATAAGCACTTTGGCCTCAAGTTCTAAAATTTTTTCCTTCGATGAAGTATCTGCCACTCTTCTTTTCGAAGACTTAAGGAGGAAGAATGATGAGCCCTCATCCAGTGATTCTCTCACAATGGTGAGCACCGAGAATAGAGGAAGAATCCAACATAGAGGTAGAAATAATCACAACCGGTGGTCACAATCAGCTAGAAGATCACAGTCTAGAGGAAGAGAAGGTGGTTGTTGGTTTTGTGGGAAGGATGGTCATTTTAAGAAAGATTGTAGGAAATAAAAAAAGGCACAACAAAAGGTATTGGACAGCGGAGCGAACATAGGTCATGATAAAGATGATGTCATCTTAATTCTTTCCACAAGTGACACAACATCCGAATCTTGGGTCCTAGATTTTGGCGCTTCTTTTCACGCCATTTCATCCATGTATTTTTTCACAAACTACCAAGAAGGTGAGTTTAGAAAAGTTTATTTGGGTGACAATAATTCGTGTGAAATTATTGGAAAAGGTGATGTTGTTTTGCACTTAGATGGAGGAGTTAAATGGTTGTTTAGAGATGCTAGACATATTCCTAAATTGAGAAATTTTGATTTCCATGAGTCAGCTATATACACAAGGTTTTCTCACCACTCTCACAGATAAATGGAAAGTCACTAGTGGTTCTATGATTATCGCAAAAGACAATAATGTGGGCAGTCTTTATGTTGTTGAAACTATTGGTGAGGTGGGAACTGCTATGACTCTTGTGGGCAACGATCTCTCTCTTTGGCATCAAAGATTGGGTCACATGAGAAAGAAAGGACTTGAGGTTATTCTAAACCAAGATCAATTACCCGGTCTTCAATCCGTAGATTTTGAGTTTTGTGAACATTGCCTTTGTGGGAAACAAAAATGGGTTAGCTTCTTGAAGAATGGTCATGACAAGAAGACAACACCATTGGAGTTGATACACTCGGATGTCTTCAGTCCTACAGAGGTAACCTCTCATGGAGGGGCAAATTACTTTGTCACTTTTCTTGATGATTGTACAAGGAAGGTATGGATTTATATGATTTCTCGTAAATCTTAACTATTTTGAAAATTTAAAATTTTCAAAGCACTTGTTGAAAATCAAAGTGGTCATAAGATTAAATACTTGAAAATGGATAATGGAGGAGAGTTTTTCTCTTTGGAGTTTGACAATTTTTGTGCAGACAATGGTATTCAGAGAATTAAGATTGTCCTCTTCACTCCTCAAGAGAATGGAGCAGCGAAAAGACTCAACCAAACTATTCTTGAGAAAGCACGGTGCATGCTTTCTAATGCTGGTTTAAGCAAGGATTTTTGGGTTGAGGCTTGCAATACAGTTATGTATCTAATTAATCAAAGTCCTTCATCTCGTTTGGATTTCGGTATACTGGAAGAGGAGTGGTTGGGCAAGTGAATCTCTTATTCTCATCCCCGTGTGTTCGGTTGTCAAGGATTTGTTCATGTTCCTAAAGAAAAAAGGAGCAAATTGGATTATAAATCTCAGAAATGTATCTTCATGGGTTATGGAGAAGATTAGTTTAGTTTTTGTATGTGGGATCCAATTGAGAAGAAAATTTTAAGGAGTCGAGATGTGTTTTTTAATGAAATGGTGTTTCCAGCTCTGTCAGAAGAAACACATAGACATGAACATATTCCCTTGTTTGATATTGCAAATTCTCAGCCCATGTCTAATTCACAAGGCTATACCACAACAAATCCTCAGCATACGTCCTCTTCACCCACCTCTATTTTAGCCCCAATTCCATCCATAACACAATCTCATGACTCTTGTTTTTCTTCTTCTCATACACAATCTGCAGATAATGAAGTATTCGGTGAAAATAATGACAACACTTTATCTCCAAATGAAAATATTATTGAATTGCCTTAGGCACACACGCAACATTCATTTTAATGAAGAAGCTACATATGCAAGAGCACATGGCAGCATAGGGTATGGTTTTGCCTTTGATTCACAATATAAGTATGCCACGGGTTCCTTAGCCCCCGTGGGCAGTCCATGTCCATTCCCCATGGGAGATATCAATTCCCACGGGGCACCCCACACCGCTTCTCTTCATGCTTCTTCGTTCCAAGTAGACCCATGTGGAAATACGCTACTTGCTATGAAGCCCCCACATAACATGGTTGTTGCTAGACATTGCAGGTCTATGCAACATCAATAAAAATAGATGCCAATAGAATTGAAGGTCACCATTTGGGTAGCACGGGAATTAATGCTCCCTATGATGACTATCATTTTCGACAATGTAACATTGATATAGGACAAAATCAGATTTAGTCTTCTCAGCATATACATAAAAGCAATCAAAATTTCTCTGGTTCAATACATAATTTTGAAAGTGTTTGGATTGGTGAGGAAAGTAATATCCTAGAACATAACACTCTCGATGATGTGCCTTATACTAGTACCAAATCAAATCCAATTTCAAGTTCCATTCCAAAATTTAGGAGATCTACAAGACAGAGGAAAATCCTCTCTAAATTTTTAGACTATGAATTGTTATTCGTTGAAGAGACAGAGCCTGAATTATTGATCTCTGCGCAAGCTGAACCAGCTGCTTGTCTAAGCAATGATAAGGATAAATGGATGACTTCTATGAACGAAGAAATGAGTTCGCTAGAAGGTAATCACACTTGGGATTTGGTCTCTCTACCACCAAATCGGAAACCACTTAAGAACAAGTGGGTATATAAACTGAAAGATGAAGGCAACGGTACAAAATGCTATAAAGCTCGATTAGTGGTAAAAGGATACGCTCAACAAGAAGGGATTGATTTCACTGAGATCTATTCACTGGTTGTTAAAATGACAATCATCTGGACTATTTTGGGACTCACAGCTGTGTGGGATCTCGAATTGGAGTAGCTTGATGTAATGATTGCTTTTCTACATGGTGATGTGGATGAGGAGTTATATATGGAGCAGCCTCAAGGTTTTATTGAAAAAGGGCAAGCACGTCTTTTTTGCAGGTTAAGGAGTTTGTATGGGCTCAAGCAAGCCCCGCGACAGTGGTAGTTGATAATTGATCGCTTCATGATTGATCAAAACTTTATAAGATGTGAATCTGATCCATGTATTTATTACAAGAAACTTCCAAATGGTGAATTCGTTATTCTTTTGCTATATGTTGATGACATGTTGGTAACCGGCTCAAGTTCTTGAATTGTTGGCGAGCTAAACACAAAGTTGGCAAGTAAATTTTCCATGAAGGACTTAGTTGTGGCTAAGAAGATTCTTGGTATGACAATCACATGGGATAGAAAGAAGAAAGAAATTACTTTGTGTCAAAAGGATTACATTAACAAAGTTGTGGACAGATTTGGCATGGCTGATTCAAAGAGAGTTTCTACTCCTTTTGCTTCACATTTTCAGTTGTCTTCCGAATTGTGTCCAAAAACACAAGAGGAAAAGGAATTCATGGACAACATTTCTTATAAATCTTCAATTGGTAGCATAATGTATGCTATGAATTCCACTCATCCCGACATTGCCCATGCAGTGGGAGTAGTAAGTAGATTCATGAGCGATCCCGGGAAGCTTCATTGGGAAGCTGTTAAATAGATACTAAGATATTTAAAATGCACTTCAGATTATGTTTTATGTTTTGGTGGCAACAATGAACAAATGCAGAGATTCACAGATTCTGATCTTGCTGGAGATTTGGATAAAAGGAGGTCTACTACTTATTATACTTTCATGTTTGCTAGAGCTGCCATTAGTTGGGCCTCGAGGCTGCAACACTCTATTGCTCTTTCTTTTGCTGAAGCTGAATACTTGGCTCTTTCTGAAGGTGCTTGGGAGATGATTTGGTTGCAACGTCTACTTGGTGATATGAAGTATCAACAAGACGATTATGTTTTATTCTGTGATAGCCATAGTACCATTTTCATGGCTCACAACCATACATCTCAGCGACGTTCCAAACACATTGAAATTCATGCTCACTTCGTGAGGCACATGATCGAAGAAGGAAAGCTGAAGGTTGTTAAGATTGACACAAAGGTCAATCCGACTAATATATTCACCAAAGTTGTACCCAAAGAGAATTTTGAATGTGCTAGGACTTCACTTGGACTTGTGAAGAAGAGGTAAATCAGCAGGAAGAGCACGGGAATGTTTATCAGTGGCAACGTCTATTGGCCATCAGATGGGAGATTGTTGTGTTGAAGACCAACGGTTGCATTATTTTGGGGAATATAATATATTATCTTTTCCTTCCAAGTGGTGGCTGTTCGAATTCTCTCATTCGAACAGCCTACTTATTGTTGTTGTTGTTGTTGTATTATATCGATTCCCTTTCGGAACTAATAAAGATTTCTCTGCTCTCAGTGTAAATGTAGGATTTTCAGCCAAACCACGATAAATTATGTGTATTGTGTATTTGTTCTTCATTTATTTCTGCACTTTTAAATTCTACATCTATACCCATTGTTTATGACACACAGGCAGGGTGGATACGAGCAACGATTGTTGAATTAGTTTTTCTAAATCCTTTTCAAACCCATTTTGGGCATGACCTACAATCATAGCATACCACAAGACCACATATTTTGGAGGCATTCTGCCCAAACAACACGAGCCATGTCTCTGCTTCCACATTTTAGCATTTTGCCTAGCAAGTAATGTGCCAGTTTGTGAAACATAGAGGCCATCCCCATTGTGCATTCGTACTTTATTCTGTAGATTCTATCACACACAGGCAGTGAGGATGATGTCCATGGTTGTAGGATTCGGTTCTTCATGCTTCCATTTGCAACTTGATTGAAAGTTTTTAAAATGTTAAACAAATCCGTTCGTGCATACCCAACGACATTGGTTTCTAGGAGACCACACTTCACATCCATGTCTTGGCACAGATTTGGTAAACATCCGTTGGGATTTGATGTCAATCCATGACTTTAAAAACGGAAATCATTGAGACCATGTCGCGTATATTTATGCAAGAAAAATAACAACAAAAGGTTTTTGAAACCAATTTTACACCATGCTTCTAAATCCACAACCACGCACACGTTTCTGCAAGGGTATTTCCAACTATGAGATCTTAAAAAAACAATTTCACCTCTCATGCTCAATGGATGCCCATATTCCTATTTTAATGGCTTGATTTTCTGAAGGCGCCAAAATAGTTCACGCGTTGAAAATAGGGAGAAAAAATCTCCCCTCCTTTCCGCTTTAGTTTCCTCACTTTGCCCATTTTCCCGACGGGAACGTCGGGACTAATTTCCCCCAATTTATCTCGTATCCTTTTCGTTCCCCATTATTTTGCACCTTCTTTTCTCATTTCACTATTTCATGCATGGGATAGCAGGGTAATAAAATCCTCATTTTATTCGCCCAGCTGTTCCACTACCTTTTTATCCTTCCACTTTCATTTCATGCGTATATGGGGGAGTTAAATTCTCCTTCATTTTCTTTGGCCTCCACATATTGCATTCACCTTGTACATCATGAGGGATAATTTATTAAATCATTTCTTTAAAATGATAAAAATCTCCCCCAAGAATCAGCAATTAAAATAATATTATTTAAATCACTGTATGAAAGTTTCACTCGCAAATAGCCAGACCTCTAAAATTGATTTCTAATAACTCCATTATGCACTCTCGATGAAAGACCAAAAGAGAGAAACCTTCATAACTCAAGTTCTACATCATTGAACACTGCTCTAGACATAAGCACAAAGCCTCCGAATATGCCTTTAAAAACTGATCAAACACTATCACTGGACCCTCAAAATATGGCAAATAAACAGATTCATACGCCTAGAATGACTCTACAAAGTGGATTGGGTGAAAGATTTTAATTGTCAAAGTAGGCTACTTTTTTACTTCTGCACTTGGGTACAACCGGATTTCTGAAACTTTGCCAACATGATACCTTTAAAAATATCAAACCTGGCTCCTATAAGCTGCTATTTGGGGAATCAACTCATTGAGATACAAAGAAAAAGTGTGCCAAATCACATTTTGTTAATCTTATTCTGGTGCAAAATACTGGTGGTCAAAATTGACCGCTTTAAAACTGTCCGGAACATGCAAGGTCAAAACACAACAACCTGCATATGAAATGGAGTTGTTAAAAATATCAAACAAACTCCACAAGGCTTGAAACTTTGCACTCAATCCCGTTGAGATAATAATAGTGTAGGACAATAACTGGCTTGTAACTATAGCTGACTGATTAACTATTATTAACCTATAAAGTAGGCCCTCTAATAGCTTTGACACTGCACACCCTGTAAATCTGAATAAACCGATTTTTCTTTGAGTTTAGCAAATAGGTCAAATGAATTCACTGGAGCCTCAAAATGGAAATGGGAGTTTACTTTCATGTCTATAACACATTGGAATGACCTTATCATCATAAAAATGAATTGGTTATGAGATACTAGCCTCCAAACAATGTCATTTGGATTTTCTTGAATAGGTGCAACATGCAGATTCGTATAAACCTCTCAAACTAGGTGTATTAAAGACTTGCGAAATCTGATTGTGGAAGGATGCAAATGAAAACATGGGTACAATGATATAAGTTAAACATGTTCCCCAATCGATTTCTTATGACAATTACTGGATATCAACTTATTCACTATCAAAGTGGGCTTCTCAAAATAGTTGTCAAGGGGTACACTTTCTTGCCTTGGCAAATTTCTGACATGGCTACCTCAAATTCCTTTAGAATTTGAAGGTACCAATAGTGGCTCTATGTTGTGGATGTATTCCTCCTACGGGCATAGCAAGGATCTATACATGTGGTAGAAGCAGACCATGTGTGGTATCACTCCAGTGGGTTCTTTATTTGATTGAAAATCAGACATTAGAACCAAAACTTTCCTGTCATACATCTAATTTTCATCATACACGCATGAACAATATGAAAACATCACTAAATAATATCTGATCACATTGAAAACAACTAGCATCATTCATTACTTTATCATACTTATCACTGTCAGCACACTTAGCGTCTGTTGCAAACTTGAAATCATGTATATATTGAAACATACCATAATCTGAAATCTATATTTGAAACTTATAGCATGACAGGTAACTACACATAACATGACATCCTTAAGTCTCAATCCCATTATCATGCTCAGCGAAAAACTCATCTAGTGGTGTTGGGAATTGAAAACATTCAAGCTCAATATCATGGCCAAAATCATCAGACCTTACGTCACAGTCATCTTGCACATCAAATAAAACATTATCATATTCAGGCTTGTGCATATCATGTAAGCATTCTTGCATATAAATAGATACATCTGCATGAACAACATCAAGGCACCCTTCATCACCATAACAACTATTCTCAAGCTCACATACAATAGGTTGGTCTTTATCAAACTCATCATGACAATCATACGGACAATTACAAAAAAAAATGAGAAGTCTGATGTCTATTTCATCAGCTAGATGATCTTCTTCACAAGTCAGCATGGTATATTCATCAGCTGGTAATATTTCATCCTCATAATACAATGGATTTTAAAAATAATATGAACTACATTCAAACTCTCCATGGATAAACACCACCTGATTACTGTCCATTTCTTCATGATAGAAGGGATTTACAAAAACCCGAAAACCATCTTCAGATTCATTGTAACAAACACCCAACTGATCATATTCTATTATCTCTTTATAGAGTGGATTTGAAAATTCTATGAAGTCACCTTCAGCTGCACACAATGTCTCATATTGCTGACCAGAAAATTTGTCCTCATTTGTATTAGAGCAACACACGTCAGAATCAGTCCCATCGTTTCACAAGTAGATTGTGCATCATGGACTTGGGTGTCTCCATCCCCATTACCCATGGAACTTCCAGCGTTATCATTATATTCATATGCTACAAGTGACTTTGAATCTAATTCACACATCATCATTTTCCACTAGATTGTCAACACTTGTATACACATAATCATCACTATGTATTTATTTTCCATATTCTAACATACTTGCACTACCATCCATAATATTTTTCCTTTGAATATCTGCAAATACAACATCTTCATTCCTCGTAAGCCTTTTTTTTCAACTTCAATTAATTGTTCGATATGTGCAATAGATCTAACAAGCTCTTCATATTGCTGGAAAAAACTATTAGGATCAATCTTATTTGAATTGGTGAGTTGTGCATAAATAGAGGCAGCATGCTGGTTACAACACTGAGAACTCATTGGAACCTTCGGGCTTCTATACTCAACTTCATATGTAGCCCTACGAGAACCTACGACATCAAGGTTATGAAACTTTACTAATACAAACTTCATCATCCCTTTTATACCTCTTTCCATATGAAATGTCTGATGCAAAGTTTGTGGCTCTTTGTTTCTCAACCGATAACTTATTTTCTTGTCAAGTGCACTTAAATATACCACTAATGCCATTTCATCTTGTGGTCTGCAAATTTTAGGAATCTTCTTCAAGGCTCTCATGAATCTGAGAGTTAATTCATGAACCAACTCGTCATTCATATATGAATACTCATGAAAGTCATCCAACATTATGGATATACAAACTCTCTCACCAAATTTCTCACTGAAAGCTGACTGAAACTCTCTCAAAGAGCTGATTGAATCTGGAAACAAACATGAAAACCAATCTCGTGCTTCATTTGTCAATGACTGCACAAACAATCTTATGATAACATCTTCACATTCAATTTCATAGTCATCCATTAGGTTACTAAATCTTTGCAAATATTTTTTCAGCTGATTGAATTTGTGAACCACTAAACTTTGACATCTCACTTCTTATTCCAGCTAGTATAACATTTGGAAAACCATGCATATGTCTGAAATCTTTGGGCCTATACATCTAAGCACTAAAAATACGTTTATCATTACACAACTGAGGCTGATTACAAATCATGGCTA
This sequence comes from Thuja plicata, assembly GCA_018584345.1. Taxonomy (NCBI): domain Eukaryota; kingdom Viridiplantae; phylum Streptophyta; class Pinopsida; order Cupressales; family Cupressaceae; genus Thuja; species Thuja plicata. The sequence continues at coordinate 1,211,142 of MU226068.1, read as the reverse complement.
CACTAGAAACCATATTGGGGAATACACATTGAGACATCTTGGAATTCATACTCTTACAAATTCTCTTATACAACAAGAGACCTTAAAATTATAATAAAACATGAATTACTACAACAGATACTAAGGTCTTTTTCAATAAGCACAAATCTGAAATACACATATACTTCCTCTCATACAAAGATGCAACAAATACATGATGAGTATATAAAAAAACATCACCCTTTCCCTATTTTAGTACTACTTCACTTGAAGGGAACAACTAATATCTTACATTCTCATAACTATGTCTATTAAACATAGTATTCTTTTCTTCAAAATATATGAGACTACTTAGAAAGTTTGCAGCACTAGAGCTTTGCAGATTTTGCTATTTTCTTCAAATCTCCAGTAGGTTATTCTTTCAAATTTTCCACCTCATTGTAGAGGAAATTTTCAAACAACAAAATCCATTTAAATTAATAATTCATTCTGGGTCTTCTCCAGTCAGAAAACTCAAACATAATTTTTTTCAAATGAGCTGCTAGAAAAATTTATCCAGACTAAAAAATTACAGATCTGAAACAACTTTAAAATTCCTTTACACTTTTTTACTCTAGTTCAACTGGGCAAACAATATCAGAGATTCTAAGACTACATATCTAACAAGATTTCATATCTTGATCCTAGCGGAGTTTTCATTTTGTTGGTCATTTTTCTTGCAAGACAAGAAAACATCAATTAACAACATTTGTAGAACCTTCTTCACTTTGAGTTTTACTAACTTAGGAGCGGTTTCCTAATTAAAAATACCTAAGGATATAATCACACATATTTGATCTAGGTATTTTTCAACAAATGATGTTCTCACCTAATTATGCAAAGAAACATAAGATATTACACAAAACTGGCTCAGATCTTGGATAAATTTTATTGATTAGCAAGGAGAACATAATAATTACAATAATTTTTGAAGAAAGACAAAACATAATTCTAAATAAATATTTATCAAATTTTGAAAATGTTTCCAGCCAGGGCTTGACAAAGGCAACACATCAGATCAATGTCTTATCCATTGTGGAGTCAAAAATGAAACAAGCTCACAAGTAATAGCCTGAACACAAGTGTAATAGATATTAACACATTATTGCATTATAATAATGAGTCTAGCTATAAGAAATCTTGTAAATCTTATTCATGATCCCAAATGTTTAACACGTGATTACAAACATCTAACTAAGAAAATTTAATATGTTCTTTCAACAAAATCCATCAATTACATGCTCATAGCAACAAATGCACATTGAAAAGCTTCACAATATTTGGTTATTCTAATTAAAATGACTATATGCAACATTAAGGAGACATTTACAATGGACCATATATCCAATAAAGCTCAGATTAAATTGACTTCTATTTCCTGAGAAAATGCTATATTAATGACCACAATTTGAAAGAATTCCTAAATCTGAAATATCTATTTTCCAAATTAATCCACCAATGAGATGCAACCCTTACAATGAAGAAGAAAACATAACATATAAAGAAGAAGAATTCCATAGTTAATTTGGTAGTGACATGTGCCCTCCCTTTGGTATTTGATTTGCAAAGAATATCCTCTTTCCTTCTATTTCTGAAAAATATGCGCCTCGTTCACATTATCATTGCAGAACACATTTACTTCAAAGCTTCAATGGTCTTTCCACAAGACCAACATTGTGCATAAACTTGAATCATTGTATTTTATGAGATTGCAGAACATTGTGGTATTCTATCCATACAGTTCACATACCCAAATTATGCTTTTACAATTGTCAATACATGTTCCTCGACTTCAAATCTTAATATGCATATTAAAATATTTCTAAGATCACACTTCCATGACAGTTCCTAAACCATTGTAACTAAATTTAGTTTGTGCTAACTCTCAGTGGCCAAGGCTTCCATTACTAGAACAGGAAAAATAAATCTCAGAAAATTTGCTAAATCCTTCAGGATTTTTACAATACTTCTCAACATATACATACTATGTATATTTGGTGGGCGCTATATTTAAAAGGTTGAAACCTTATTCTATTGATGGATTTCTATAGGTCCATTTCGTATCTCTCATTATGGAACACATAGGCATGGTGGATGTTGGCTCTCATTTCATGTGTCAGCTTCCACATTTTGGCATATGAATGAGGATGCATTCAAAGGTTGTGAGTTCAACATTTCACCCACCATTAAATTTTCTTTAAACTTTTCAAGGCCCATAACAAATCCATTCTATGCATATCCTGTAATTTACATTTCATGAAATTACATCTGCAATGCTTGGTACATGTCCATACCATGTTTTATTCCATATTTTGAAAGCATATCTATCATAGCACCTCCTGTAGTTACACCTGACTAAGAAAAACCCTTTTGAATGCTTTGGTGGATGTTGAAACCTATTCTAGATCTCTATTTTGGCGCATTCATAGAATGTTGGCAAAAGTTGTTGAAAATGACTCTTCGCACGCAAAAACCAAAAGAAGATGGAAAATGTTGTGGAAAACGGCTCTCAACCCATCATTTGAATTTTCTTTAAAGTTTGTAATACTTTTTCACTGAATTCATTTTGTGAATGTCCTGGAAATCATGACATTTTGAAAATTGTTCAAGTCCCTAAGATCACATCTAATTGTGGAATTATACCTAGCAAGTCATGTACTAGTTTGTGTAACATAGATCCCATCCACATTGTGTTGGCAATTGATGATTTTGGTATGATATGAGACACTTGAGGGTTGTCATTTATGGAAACACATCTGATATGATGATCTCTTGGAGCTAAGTTCAACTTTGGAGATACAGTATTCAAAATGACTAAGTACAGAAGCAGAAGTACAGAGGAGTATTGTTTTGGATAGCGAAGATCATGTATGATAGTTGATGAATTGCAAGCTTAGAGGAAGAAACTTTGGGATATGTATGACCTTTAGTTAAGGTCGCTTGTGTTGTGGTGTTGATAACAAAGAGTTAGATTATTTTAAAGACATGCGAAGACAGTAGAACAGTGAAATTATATATATATATATATATATATATATATATATATATATATATGGAGAGCATTTTGTAAAGCGAAGATGTGAATGTGAAAAAGAGACAGTTGATGGCAGATGCGAGATCAGAGGTTGATAGATATTATTGAGAGCTACAACTGGAACTATATAAGCATTGAAGATGCTTGTTTTTGTTCATTACTGAGAACACTTTGTAACAGAAGTATTGGTTGTAAGAGTTGTAAGTTGAGTACACCCCTAACAGGTTTTTGTATACCTTTAATAGGGTTGACATTCCTTTAACAAGGAAATGTACTATGTAATGCTTAGCTCCTAACATGGACATCATACTTTAGTGCATGCTTGTGGGTGCCATCCCCATGGGGGTTTTCCCTTGGCCAGGGTTTTCTCGACAACAAATAATGGTGTTATGAGTTGTGTGTTATTTTCTTATGTTCTTTTCATTTCAACAATCTTATGGTTTATTTGGAATTGGTTTAAGTTTAATTTAAAGTGTTGTAATACTGACTCACCACACCTCTTAGTATTACTCAATCCTAACAATTGGTATCAGAGTTGTTGGCCCTTGGAGAGAAAGTTTAACAACTTAAGGGAGATCAAGATGGATTCTGAAAGTTTGGAAGAAAACTTTGAAGCAACACTTGAAGACCTTGACAAAGCAAAAGAAGAGAATGGTGAATTGAAATTCAAATTGAGAAGAGCTGGGGATTCATTACGAAAATAAAAGATCAACTTGAACTTTCCAAAAGTCAAAGATAGGATCATATGGTTCAGATAAAAGAGGATTCAAACAATGATAATTCAGATCAGATAAAACAACTTGAACAAGATAATGATACTTTAAAGCTTAATCATGAGACGATGGATAAAGAGATTCGACAAGGAAAGGATTCTAAAAACAAAACTCAAGAAGCTTTGAAGGATGCTAATATTTTGATGGGAAAAATGAAGACTGGACTTGATCACTACAAGAACAAGTATCTAGAATTAGAGAAATATAATCAGATCATGAAAGGTGAACTTGTTGAGACAAAGAAACATATTGAGAGACTTCACATGAGCAGTGACTTGATCGATGAACAAAGAGAAAGACAGAAACCTAAAGGAGACATGACTAGTGTTGGCTTCAATGAAGTTGAATGTTCCGAGGATCAAGAAGAAAAATTTGATGCGAAGACTGATGCAGAAAAACCTACTCTTGAAGAATATAAAGAACATATCAGACCTTTTAGAGGTAGATGTTTTGGATGTAACAAGATTGGACACATGAGGAGAGATTGCAGAGGTAAATCCCCTTTCAAACCTTTTTCTGGTTATTTCTTTAATTGTCACGCATATGGGCACAAGAAAGCAGAATGCAGGAAACCTGATCAATCTAGATACAAACAAGATAACACTAGAGAAGAATCAGTAGTTAAGATCACATGTTACAAATGTAATAACCTCGGGCACATTGCAAGGAATTGTAAGTTGCAAGTTAATCAAAATAGAAGACCTCCTATATGCTACAAATATAACAATCCAGGACATATAGCAAAGTTTTGCAGGTATAATGGATTGAATAATAAAAGAGGATCACCTCCTATGGATACTAATAAGAATGAAAGTGATACTGGTAAAAGTATTGCAGAATACAAAAGTGAATTTGATAGTTGTTTCATGAAAGTAGAAGACAACAACAGAAATAAGGTATGCAAAGTCAAAGATTCTAATGAGGTATTGGTTCAAGGAGAGACAATATATGCTATTGTTCCTTCGCCTGATACTAACAAAGTTGAATCAACCTAAATGGCCAAGCATGGCCTTAGGGGGAGCATTAGATCAAGACACCAAATTATATATAGCCCCTGATTCTGAGGACTAAGCTCATGAGAGCTTGGTTATAGTGTATGCATACATTATGGAACCTATATCTATGATCACAACATCTGAAGATTCATATTGTTTGATCGCGAGATTTGTGATTGACTGGACAGTATTTGAAGTTAAGTTTATTGGGTAAAGTGCATTTTCTCACTTAGTGATGAATAAAAGACATCTAAGTTACTTATTTCTTCACCATTTGAAGAGCAACGACCAAGGAGAGCAGATTTTAGAGCTTATCAAACTACCAAGCAGCTACATTGCGTGATTGATTGAAGTGGAAGTTCGGAATTCAACATGTTTAAGGTATTTAGACTATCTACTGAAGTAGAATTTATGGATGCACCAATGATTTATGATGTTATGGATAGACCTAGAGATAAATTCAAGAAACATCCCTCTAAGTCTTGTGAGGATGACCGTGAAGGAGCTTTTTCTCAAACACCATACAATATCCCGCATGTAGAAGATATTAGGGCATACATACACTGCAAATATGAGACATTGGGAGACATAGAGATTTTCAGAGAAATGAAGGACATTATTGGACCAGATGGTAAATTGAAAGACGAGTTCAAACACCTAGATAACCCGAGCATTATGAAAATGACAGAAATGTATGAATTTAGCGAAGAAGAATGGTTTAAAATAATACTTAGCAGAGTTCATGACCAATTAATTTGGATCGGGGATCAACCTGTAAAGATTTGTAGTCAGTTGATTCATGACATAACTGGTCTAGACAACACTGGAGTTATCCCTATAGTAGAAAAGAATACAAAGAAATAAGTTGAAAGCCCAACACATTCTCAATGGGATAGGCGAGTGATGACAGTGAATGAAATTTTCCAGCAAGATGTAAGGCTAGTTGCATTGATACTTGGATACAAGCTTTACTACAATAGTAGACCTAATTCAGTCTTAGCAGGAGTTATCCTGATGGCTTATAAGATGGTAAAGGAAAACACTAAATTGAATCTATGCGAGGTTCTGGCACAACAGTTTTTAGAAAATGTGAAGATAATCAAGAAGGATAAATCTAAGGTTTTTAGGTTTGGCTCACTTCTAGTTCACATGTATATCCATATTGAGCATAAGTTCCCTGGAATGCACCCTAAAGCATGGAGAGAAGGCATACCCACTAGTATTAAGATATCACAGAATTACAGAAGACAAAAAAACACATGGGTAGATGGAGAAATTTTTGGGATGATCAAAATTCTACAAAGTCAAATGAAGGAAAGGGTTAGAATTCCTAAAGATTTGGTTGAGAGATACAATGATACAATCTTTTTCATGGTTGAAACTGATTGTGTGTGTTTTGAGGTAGTTGAACCAAGGAAGAAATGGTGTTATCCAATGGGCTATGAATTCAGTTCAAAAATTCTAGTTATGCAAGTAGACCATGTTTTGGCATCTGAAGTTGATACATCTGAGGAGAGATGGGGCACATATGAGGATAAATCAGATAAAGTTAGAGAAGAGAAGACTAGAGGTATAAGGAAGAGAAAGATAGAGAAAATGGTTGATGACTTGGCAGCTAAGGCTGGAATAACCATAGAGAAAATGAAAGAAGTAAGAAAGAAGATAACAAAGATATATTCTGGGTTGGAAAGCACTGTTACTACAACCCTTCCACCTCCAGAAGTTGTGCAGGTTGTTAGTCCACTTTCCACTGTGATAGATGTTATTACACCTTCACCACCACAAAAGACATCATAGGAAAAAACAACAAAGCTTGTACCACAAAGAAATACAAGGTCCAATAAGTTGGACTCACCTCCTAAGAAACAGAGGACAAAAGGAGAAGAGAAGATAGTTGAAAAAGAAACCAATGTGAGACAACAATGGAAACCAGACATGGAGATACCACAGAAAAGGATTGTAAGAGATGGACACCTAAACACATTAATGTAGATACTATGAAAGGTATGACTCTGAGAATCAAGTTTTGATAGAGGATATGATAATTGAACATCTACTTGTTTTCAAGAACCTATTAGAGATAGAGAGCAGTATACCTGAGGAATTGTATGGTAAATTGGATTTTAGAAAACAACTTGCACATATATAAGATGAGGCAATTAGGATTCAAGTTATTGAGGATATGTTTTTGGTAGTTTCTATATAGGAGAGAGACTGAATACTTGAGGAACTCAAACCCTTGTTGAGGAATAAATCAAGATTAGTGAAAATTATGGGTAGAAAATATGATGAAGACATAGAAGATAATTAAAAGGAAATAGATCAGATACTTATGAGTGATATTCCTGAGAAAAATTCACCTCCTAAAACCACTATGCCTACACCTATAGGAATTGGAGAGAGCTCTAAGTCATTTTAGGTAAATTTTGAGACAAGAAAAATGAATACTGACAAGCAACCTTATTCTATGTTGTTAGTGTGCATGTGACCCTTGACACTTCCCTTGATGAAAATGACCCATTTGCAAGAAATATTGATAATACAGTGGCAGATGAAGTAGAAGAATAGAACGATGCAAAACAGATAGAGGAAGAGAAGAAAGAAGAATCAGAATAGAGAGAAGAGATTGATACAACAAAACAAGAAGAGGCAAGAGTTGAAGTTAAGCATGAAATTGACACATCTACTATTCTATTGTTGGAAAGCAAGGATAAATCTGTAAGCACAGATGTTGATAGTATGGATGAGGATGAACTGATGAGATTATCCTTCATCAAATTCACAAAGGAAAAAGAAAGGTCTGAGGAGAAAGGAGAAAAAAAGGCTGAGGTAATTACTAGAGCAGTTGACACTATGAATAAACTACTCCCAGTACCTATTTTTTTTCAAGGAAAAGGTGATACAGAGATTCTGAATATAGCACTAGATGATTTTGATAGTCACTATGATCCCTTAGTGAAGATCCCTGAAGAGAAGGCATAGAAAAGATATCTAGAGAAGAAGTTGAAGGAAGTATGCAATTCTATTACATAGGACTTGGGCATTCTGAGATCAACTACATCAAAGGCCAAAAGTTGTGTCACACATGGAAGGTTGTTATATAGCTATTGTATAAACCCTATCAGAAACATTCAGATTATTGAAGACATTATAGAAAAGGATAGGGCTACTCTGAATAGCATGATGGATAGTTGTGAGACCTCCTCACAATCTGTATTGGAGATGGACGGAGAGGTATCAAATATTTATGATAAGATGAATGTCTTGGATATAGAAAAAGGGAGAGTAATGACTTGAGATTTGGTTTGCTAAAGAGTCTAATCACTCCCAAGCTATCAATTCTTGAAATTCATCTATCTGATATGGAGAAGATTTAAGATTCATTGACCAATTCTATGCCCACGAAGTTGAAAGCAATAGAGACATCATCCTATAAATTGAATGGACTAATACATGTTAGTCAATTTTTTGATAGAATCATAGAATAAACAAGTGAAGATCATGGAAGATTCCTTTCAGGATGTTCTAAAACTAGTGAGCAAGCACTAATTCAACATTTTTTTGTAAATTTTGGGTACACCTTTTCCATTGATGTCAAAGGGGGAGAAGAGAAGAAAAATGAGAAAAGAAAAAAAATAAAAAATAAAAAAAAAGTAAAAAAATTCATTAGAGGAAAAGAGAAAAGATCAGTTAGTGTTTGTTGGGACACTTAGTCATTTTTTGCTAAGTGTTTCCATCAATGCCAAAGGGATATATTGTTGGAAAGTGATGATTTTGGTATGATATGGGACACTTGAGGGTTGTCATTTATGGAAATACATCTGATATGATGATCTCTTGGAGCTAAGTACAGTTTTGGAGATATAGTTTTCAAAATGACTATGTACAGAAGTAGAAGTACAGAGTATAGCGATACTATTTTGGACAGAAAAGATCATGTATGATAGTTGATGACTTGTGAGCTTAGAGGAAGACACTTTGGGATATGTATGACCTTCAGTTAAGGTTGATTGTGTTGTGGTGTTGATCTTAGAGAGTTAGAGTATTTTGAAGACATACGAAGACAGTAGAACAGTGAAGCAGAGAAGGGGAACAGTCGTGATGATTAAGGGAGTATGAAGTGGACTCCTAGCGTGCTAAGTTTGATTATGATTGTGGATAACGTATTTTTTGGTTATGTATATCTATATATATATGTATATCTATATATATATGTATATACATATATATATACATATATATACATATATAAATAGATATACATATATATATATATATACATATATACATATATATGTATATATATATATGTGTGTATGTGTATATATATATATATGTACATATATATATATATATATATATGGAGGGTATTTTGTAAAGTGAAGATATGAAAGTGAAAAAGAGACGATTGATGGCAGATGTGAGATCAGAGGTTGACAAATATTATTGAGAGCTACAACTGGAACTATCTAAGCATTGAATATGTTTGTTTTTGTTCATTACTGAGAACACTTTGTAACAAAATTATTGGTTGTAAGAGTTGTAAGCTCAGTACACCCCTAATAGAGCTTTGTATACCTTTAATAGGGTTGATATTCCTTTAACAAGGAAATGCACTATGTAATGCTCAGCTCCTAATAGGGCTAGGTCTCATAATAGTGAAATTATACTTTAGTGCATGCTTGTGGGTACCATCCCCACCGGGGTTTTCCCTTGGCTAGGGTTTCCTTGACAACAAATAATGGTGTTATGAGTTGTGTGTTATTTGCTTATGTTCTTTTCATTTCAGCAATCTTATGGTTTATTTGGAATTTGTTTGAGTTTAATTTAAAGTGTTGTAATATTGATTCACCCCCCCTCTCAGTATTATTCAATCCTAACACATTGTGCATTCATACCATGTTTCATAGCTTCCAACACACACACGGGCAATGAGGACGATGTCCATGGTCGCAGGATTTGGTTCTTCATGCTACCATTTGCAACTTGATTGAAAGTTTTTTAAATCTTAAACAAATTATTTCGTGCATACCCAATGATATTTGTTTCTAGGAGACCGCACTTTACATCTATTTCTTGGCATAGATTTGGAAAACTATCATTTGGTCTTTGATGAAAATCAATGGTTGTAGATGAAGAAATTTGGACCTTGCAAGATATTGATGAAGTTTGACAGTGGAAATGCTTATGAAGTAGAGTTACCCAATGACATGGATATATCAAATATATTAAATATTTCACATTTGTATGAGTATCATGAACCTGGTGATGAAGTGACAGTTCTGAGTGATTATCCTAAGAAACATATAGAAGAAGTTGAACAAATTTTGAAACAAAGAATTGGTAAGAGCACAAGAGGAAAGGATTACATGGAATACTTGGTAAAGTGGAAGAATAGACCGATTGAAGACTCTACATGGATTTCTCAATGTGAGTTGGATTCATCTCAGGTTGTACCTCACTCATGATTCAAAGAGCCCTTTCTTTTCAAGCCCAGGTGTTTGATGCAGGAGCATCTTAGGTTCATGAAAATCTTGTATAAAAAAAATGTTTTCTTCTGAGCTCGGTAGCTTGTTGGAGACTTTTGGTAGACTGATCAGTAACTAATCTTGAGTACTCAGTTACTTTTCTTGGTGTGCTTTCACCGACCGGTCTTGGTGGCTTGGTTTTTTTCTTTTTTTCTGTCTTACCAAATATGTTTTCTTTTGTTGGATCTTCGGGCTGACATTTGTATTTAATTTTGGTCCTGGTATTAATTTGTGATCTCTCATTGTGATGTGTGTGGACCTAAATCTAGGTTGTTGTTTTTTCCTATGTTGGATCTTTAGGATCTTTTGGGGCTGACCTGTTCGGTAGCCTCTTATATTAATGTAGTGTTCTATTCTTAGTTTAGGCAGCAGTTTTGGATGGGATTGGATAGTAGTTTTGGGGAATCTAGGGTTTGTGATTCTCGCATGTATGAGGACTGTTTTGTAATATTGTTAGATTGTATTGGCTGTAACCGGGAAGGCCTTACAAGACATGTATGAATATTTATTAATTAATAAAAATCATCTGCATTCCTTCTCTCCTCTGTGTTTGAGCTTCCGATTTATGTATTTTCAACCTAGTTTGGTGTTTGGGAGTGCCTTTGTCCCTAAGTACTCACCCCCAAGTAAGAGCATATATCTTATTCCCATTAAGAGCTTGAGTCAACCCTTGAGCCTAGTAGGGATATCTTTTCTTCCTAATGTGCAAACTATAAAGTGGGGAGTAGTTTACATCATAGCATTGCTTTCCATTTCCTACTGTACATCACCATTCATTAATTACGTTAATTCATATGCAAAGATAAATAATTAAAAGAAAAATTACCACAACACAAGATAATAGAAGTTTTACATGGAAAACCCAAAATCTAAAAATATCATAGTAATAACAACACTCACTATATAATATTTATTTTAACAAGGTTTAAGGTGAAAGGCCAAGGAACTCATTATCCCTAATTACAAAAAGGCTCACTTCCTTGTGAATATTAAAAGCTTATATATTTTTAGGATTAAAATTTCCTTAGGGAAAGGATCATTACATCTCATATCAGAGATAAGGTAATTGAAATGATTAGGGTTGTATTCTTGAAATATTGATTGAAATTCTCAGTTTTAGCTCCAATTGTTAACTTTGGTAGTTTTCTTAACCACAAAAACTATATATTTTGCACTACTTCCAATTCAATACATTTTTATATCTCACTTCATTATTATTAGAAACAAGTATCCAACACTATTTATTTCATCAAAAGCCTTGAAACATCTATTAATTCATCTAGAAGGCATAACATGTGAATTATGAATTATTTGTCTAGAAATGCATTATCCAATGTATTCTCTTCAATGCACACAAATGGAAGATGTATCATGTAGATCATTACATTAGGTTGGCACAAAATCCATAGCATATGTAATCATTACCAAGATTATCACATGTCACTAAAAGAGTCTAAGTAACATTTATTAGCTTCAAGTGATAAAATAATTGAGTGCATCAGTCACACAACCAAAAAAATAAAGTGCACTCATGTGGAATCAATGTGAACTAGAAATATATCATCTCCCTATCATATCATAAACATATCAATGTACTGCAACATTAAGAACATCTAGGAAAGAGAAATGTAAAGCATTCCTTCATAGTGCTACTCTATTTTTGAACAACCCGAGACTTAGGATGATATCTCTTTAATTCTAAAACATACCTTATCACACAACCTAATATGTAGCATCTCTTAGACTTAAAATTTCATCATGTTCAAATCATAATTAAAGAACTTATCATCTTACCAAAATGCAAAGAAAATGTACAATTTATCATTATATTCACCAAAACAACTGTCACCCAAAGTAAATTCATAAATTAACTTTAATTCTTAGAATAAGAGCTAGGAAAAGCATATGAAATCATCCTCAAATTTTTTGATGAATCGTGAAACTTCTACGATGGCCAATCAAAACTAATCATAGATGCATAAGTACAAAATATTAGAAAAACCTCTAGAAAGAGGTTAAGATCTCTGGAAAAATATTTTTTTAACTATTTCAACAACCCATAACATTTGTATCAATACCTATGAGTTTAATTTAAGTACTATAATTTTTTGGACTACTAACATAGCAATTGTTCAAATTTTCTAAACTAAAACACATCTTCCACACAAGTTTTAAATCAATGATAACCAATCATTCATATGTGAAATGGTTTCCCCCTTTGTCATTGATGGAAACACTTGTGGACCATCCATATGACCAAAATTTCTCTGCCTTTGACATCACACGAAAAGAGCCCAAAAATAAATGTGGGAAAATTCTCCCCCCAGCATTATCAATTCCCCCTTAGGGAATGCATTACCAAAAATAAACGTGAAACCCAAAATTGTATGTTATTATTTTCAGACTTCATGAAAGTGCCTTAGGTAAAATCTCCTTAAATTGTACCTTGACTAGAGAAAAAGTAGACTCCCATAATGATATAGTTGAACTTAAGGTTTTTTTTTACATTCAATGTGCAAAATAAGATCCTCTATTATACCATATTCTTTTGTATTTTGTGCTTTCCTCTCAACCAACTTAGCATCTTTCAAAATATCTGATAAAGTTACCATATTTGATTCAACTAATTCTTTCAGTAGTGCAAATTATTTGTTAATTTGATTCCTCTTATCCTATATGAAATCTAGTTGAATATGCAATTAATTGATCTACATCTAGACAAAGTCATCATTTTCCTCTTAGTAATAAGTATTATTGGTCTAACAGATTTAAGATTGAACTGAGACAATTTGAGATTTGATGTGCTTGGTGGCATTAGGCCACTTCAGACTATAACTTAAGATACTAGTAGTAGTATTTACACAAATTTTAACCTTTTTCTAATTACTCATGCAGCTTGATGTGATCATACTTGCAAGATTTGTTCATCTCAACCTTCCACTTGTCATACAATCTCTTCTCAACCACTTCTTCTACTTTCATCTTTAGAATAGCTGAATGATTCTTAGAAGAATCCATTAAAAACTTCAACTTTTATATTAAATCAACTAATTTATCAATATTAACATTCGATAAGAAATCAAGAAACATATTTACAAAATCATCAACCAAATTTGTCTTGATCAATATTTCCTTGTAAAGAAAAGATGAGGGCACAATAGGTTTGAACTGCAACTGAGAACTCAATAAGTTTTTGAATGGATTTGTGTCATTAGGAGAAGCCTCCTAGTTTTTTTCATGTGTGCCTTCTTCTTCAACAGTGCCACTTTCAATATTAGTCAATTCTATTACCTTATGTATGTCATCCTTTTCTTGAAATAAGATTTCTTCCTTTTTGAAATCTTTGATAATCTGGGATGCCACTTCATCGGTTCCTCTTGGAACTTGTTCCCTTACTTCATGAGTATCCTTCATAAAAGAATAACTCTAATTTTTCTTTAAACTTTGAGATATTTTTGGAAATGAAACATCAATATCTTCTTTGGTTAACACGCATTCATCAAACACCTACTTCCTTATTTTTTGTTCAAGTTTAATTTTGTCAACTCTCCTCTTAGTTAGCACTTTAGTCAAATGATTTTTGAAGTCTACTATGACAAAATAAATGTCAAATTTTTTTTTTTCATATACATAATGGTGGCTTGAACAATGTTTTTCTATCTCTATGAAGGGAAAATAGAGTATACCTCAAACAATTTCTTCAAGGTACAATGTTGGATTAATGTATTGAAGACATTCATATTCTCATCAGTTTTCCCCTCTTCATTGTATTCAAAGAGAGGTATTTCTATCTCTATGGATCTACCTTTTCTCTTGCTTTCATCTATTTTATTAGGTACCTTATCCTCTACACTATCTTCACTACCGTCAATATGCACAACTTTTGTTTCTGTCCCTGAAACTTTTGGCAAGACTTTTATACTTTTTTTTTGATAATTAAAGAATAGTGAGATTTTCAAACATTCTTCTAGATCTCCTATGCTCATAAAACTTTACTATAATCTACCTTTTGTTAATCCATGCCAAAGAACCCTCGAGAACCAAGGTGAAATACAAGAACACTAATTTTTTTTATAATCAATACAGTTTTGCAATGATGATACCATGATTAAACCAACACAACATATGTTAAGAATGGGAACACTGAGAGGGGGAGGGGGTGAATCAGTGTTCAACAATTAATAATTTTCTGCTTCTTGAAACTTAGCCCGATTACTTAAATACTAAAATGAATAGAAAAGCATATAAAACCATAACACATAACACAAGATATGTTAATGGGGAAACCTTGGCCAGAGGAAAACCCCGGTGGGAATTAGTACCCACAAATAATTGCACTAGTCTTATGAACTTGTTAGAGTTCCTTTGCCCTATTAGGAGCCGTTATTACAATGCTGAGTACAATGACTCTGTTAGGAGTCTACAAACCCTGTTAAAGGGGGATGACACACTTCTAGAGCTCAATTCTCAAAGAAGAAGGCTAGAACCTCCTGAATATCAGATACACACTATAGCTGGAAAGGTAAACTGCTGCTATGACACTGTTGTCTAATTAGTTCCTTTTGTGTGCTGTAACTCTAACCTCTGGTAGAGATTTATGTCATACTGAATATATAATTCTTCTCTTCTGTATATGTTTGTTATTTTTTCTTTGTTACATCTTTCACACCATATGAAAACACATGTCAAATATATATACATGTCTTAATAGATGCAACCAAAACTAAGACTGAGTCGGCCAAAAACCAACACACACAACACTTCCAAATTAATTGGCTTAAGCATTTTTACACAAATGATAATGACATGATTACAACAATATTACAATAGGCACATAGCCTTAACAAAATAAAATTATATACGCTAATCAAAAAGTTTTTGTTGGCTCTATGCTCTATTCTGTTGAACTGTTAGTGATATTTAGACTTGTTGTAGCTTCGTGATACTGTCACATCTGATCTTGCATGTTTAGACTAAGCACAAAAACATATCAAAAATATTATATCCAAGGGCGTATACCATAACTCAATCATACTCACATGTACTGATGCTCTGATCATCAGGTGTATCAATTTCTACACTCTCTTCTATATTTAGCCAAAATATGAACTTCAAGGTTTGTGTACTGAGTTCTGAAACTCCATATGACTTTGTTGCAATAATGAAAACACAAAAATAGTCATATAATCATAGTAAATTCAAATTTCCAACAATCTCCCCCTTTGTCATTAATGGCAACAAAGGAATGTGGCCAAGTTACTAAACTTTGACTTAACAAAAAAGATTGCTATCATACTGGTATAATCTTGGCATACTGAACATCATATGTGCTCCTATCTTCTGATATATACACTACTCCCCCTTTTACATTAATGACAAAGGTGCCCAAAAATGAAAGTCTCTAAGTACTTACTCAGAGTACACATCTGGATATCCAATCTGAAGGTTTTTGATTTCTTGCTACCAAAATACCTTGAGTGCATCAACAGTCTAAAGATGGGCACATAATGCATATATAAGCTTCTCCATCTTTTCTAGATCCATGCAGTGGTCATGATCATAAGTAGAAATTTTAGCATCAATATGCTTGATATTCTGATTTAGTACATATAATGAGGGCACAAGTGCATTTCTCAGCTATGTTTGCCTAGCCTTTATCTTTGCAATCTCCATCTTTGATTTCTCTATCTTGTTTATCTGCCCTTGATAAATGTTATTGCAAACATTGATGTCTTGAGAAGGGTCTTCAACTAATTTCCTTATAGCTGCAATCAGAGAGTCTGCTTCCTGAATCTTTTTAGAATATTCTGATGTAAGTTTGTCTTTGTCCATGCAATTAGCTATCAGTTTTCTTCCTTTTTCTGCTAAGTCTTTTAGAATTTTTTGTCCAATCTTCAGTGAGTTAAGGTCTAATGAAAAAATTGTTATTAGATCATTCAACCTTTTCTTATTGTACTTTTATTCTGCAATTTTTGTTGCTAACTCTTCTAAGCTCGAAAAGTTTTCTTTGAAATTCGTCAAGATGTTTTTAACATCATCTACTGATTGGACATTGACCAATTTCTTATCTACATGCACTAAATTGTTCAATATGCTAACTGATTCAAGAAAGAGAGGGTTTCTCATTACTTTTTTTTCTTTTGCTTTCTCCAATTCCAACACACTTATCTTAATCAGATCTTCTTCTCCCCATGAATCTAAGCTTGCTGAATCAGGAGTCAAACTTGAGAACAATGATATGGATGGCTTGGTAGAAGGAATAAAGATTACATTCTGACTTATATCCATATATTCTCTCTTTACTAGGATCTCAATAGAGGGTGGTTCATCCTCTTTATCACTACTCTGACCTGTTGTATCTTCAGTTGGGACTTCTTCTTGCTGCAAAGATGCTTTATCACTCCATAGGATCTCAGCTTCTTCAGTATTCACAAAGGCTTCTTCAAACTTATTTAAATCATTATATGAGGCTGACATGGTTATCTCAACATCATTTATCATAATAGTTTCATCTGTCTTTAACTGTATCAGAGGGTGTTGAAACTTTAGGCATAGAATCCCGTGGATCTGTAATAGGCACATTAGGGATCACTGATTCTTTTCCTTGCTTGGAGGGAACTGGAGTAACTTTGGTTATAGGCACAGTTGAAGGGTACATGTGTCTATCTAGAAACACTTTCTTAAATTCTTCTTCTCTCTCCTTAGCAACCAACTCAAAATCTTTGTTCATTATTTGTAGAGTTATGGTATTTGATCTCAAATGAGGCTTTACCAAATCTAATAGTACCATATTCTCTTCAAGTGAAAAATAGGAAGGGTGTTGTCTAATGTTTTCTCTCTAATCCTCATATCCTCCTCTAAAGTTTGTCTTTTCAATGAGTCACGTATGTTCCATATTTTATCTGGGATGACTTTCTTAAGTTCCAAAAAAGACTTTTTGAACTTAATCATATGCATGATAATCATAGAATGTATTTTTGATTTATCAATCACTGGATACTTATCATAGACATTTACAATTGAATCTATCTTGCCTTCATCAATAATTCTAGTTCTCAAAACTTCCAGACTAGGGCTAAATCCTACCTCAGGAGGTGCTTGAGTATTCTTCACTTTGCTTCGAGTTGTCCTTGAGGATGGGTGGCTTGTGTTGATTTTCTTCCTTATTCTAGACAACTTGCTTGGCGTAGAGGGCAGAGAGGATTCCAAATCAATTGTAGTTGAAGGTGCAGATGTTCTCTCTCCATACTTATTCTTCTTCTTTTTCTGAACATCATCAGATTTTTCTATATTAACTTCAGCAGATGTAGGTGTGTTCTCAAGTTACCTAGCAGTATTAGCTTCCCTTTCTTTATCTAGGTCTTCTTGGGTGACACCATGAATTTTTAGAATATTAGAGGTAATCCTTGATGCTTTCCTCTTATTTTATGCACTGTACAAGACATAATCAACTTGTCTTGTCTTTTCTGTATATGTTACCCATCTAGGCTCACTTGGATCTTTAGGTGCAGATAGAAGGACTTGTGCATATCCTTCCAAAATATGTTAATATACCTCATAACCATGTGGATGAATCCATTTTGTTCTAGGTTCAACTGCTTCCATGCATGTAGAATCTATTTCCACCATAAAACATATAGTATCCTTGTATTTGTCAACTATGTTCTCAGGTATTTTGAACCTTTTCTGCATCTTAATTCTAAATGTTTTGATCTCCATATCTAGGTAATCCTTTAGAGTGTTTTCAGATGTTTCTTTCAATGAAATTTGAGGCAAGGTAGGTTTTCTTCTATGTAGGTTAAGATTAGAAACCTTACCAACAATTTGAAAGTACATGTATATGATTAAAGAACCAAATCTGAATATTTTGCTTTTGTCATGTTTTATAGCTCTAATGTTCTCTATCAACTGTGTGTGCAAGATCTCACAAAGGTTGGAGTGAGTATTGTCTCTCACTATCCTTATGGCTTCCAGAAGTGTAGGTACATATACATTGTTTAATCTACTTGCGTGCTCAAATTTGTATCCAAGGATCATAGCAATGAGTTTAATGTCTTTTTCTTCTATGGGCTCAATAGTCATGCTGCGCTTATCACTCCTAGACTTACTTGCCTGCTCAACCTGTTTCTTGACATATTTTCCTGTGGAAATAAGGGGACCATCCTTAGAGAGTCTAGTCATCTCATGAATGAGATCAGCTGTAATGTGAAAAGGGAATTCACCAATCCAAAATAGATCATCATGAATCCTACTGAGTAAAATATTAATCCATTCTGATTCATAAAACTCGTGCGCATTCACATACTCAATAATAGGGTTTTCTAAGAGAGGTGAGAACTCATTCTTGAATAAACAATCAGGGTTAATAATAGATTCCATAAGTGACATTATGTTGTCTTCACCTACTGACTCCTTTGTATAGTAAATGTAAGCACAAATATCTTCGACATGCACGACTCCTAATAGAGTCTTGGAAAATGCTCCTTCTATATCATTTAACACTGAAGTGAATGGGTGCTTCTTAAATACATATCTCTTCCTTTTAGTGATATTAAATATTACAGGAGTTTCCATTACTTACTTGCTTAATCACTCAAATAGGGTTCCAAAAAGAGTTCTTAAATGACGCGTTCGAGCTAGGGTTCTGCGATAACTTTAACTCTCTTTTCTGATTAAAGATCTTCAATCCTTCAACACTCAGATGCTTAAATCTCTTGTCCTCTTCAAATGATAAATATCAAATGTAGAAGTGAATATAATAGATCTTTGGTGACTTATAAATTAAATTTATGCAATTAATACTCGTTAACGTAGCATGGGTTACAATGTGAATTCCAAATTCAATTCCTGTTGTATTTAAAATTGTGCGCTCTTGCATACTGCTTCAACTAGTAACCAAGTACATAAAACCAAAGGTGCATACTCAGGGGTGAGTATACCAGCCATGCAAGGGTTTAGAGCTTGTCTAGCTCCCCCTATGACCATGAGGGTCATTTATACAAAAGTAGAAGGTGCATCCACTATGGATGCATCTACCACTTTGTTAAAACCATCATCTTTCTTTACTTCAACCCAAATATTTCTTGTATCTTCTATAGCTTTCACAAACTTAACTGCTCAAGATTATTTAAATAGAGATCCTTGAGACTTATCAGGTCTTTCTTGTCTTTGCGCTCTAGATCTGCAAAACTTTGAGATGTGTCCAACCTTATTACAAGAGTAACAAATGACTGGAGGTCTCTAATTTCTAGGCGTATTGATATGAGTTACCATACTACATTGTTTAGCTCTATGACCATTGTAATTTCCATATTTGACATGTAGTGTTCTAAGAACTTTGTTGTGGTTCACTTCTTTGATTTTTTTGTGTCTGACTTCTTTGATTTTGCTATGTCTAACTTCTTTGATTTGATCTACAATGTATAGCTCTATGACCAAATTTATTGCATGAATAACAATATCCATTGAAAGGTCTTACCTCTTTACAATCTCTTGCTATATGTCCTTGATTGTTATAGGCATAAAAATTTTGGTTAACTGTCTTGCATTCATCTTTAGGTGGTTCTGCTTTAGCTTCTACATGATTCTCAGTTTTCTTAGCTTCTGTAGATTCTTCTGGTGCTTTCATTCTTTCTTGCATTGCATTGATTTGAAGTTGTGCTTCATTGTATCCAATACCACTGGTATCACCTCTTATCTTTTGTGCATAAATCTGTGATTTTATTAGATCAAAAATTGTGTGTAATTTGTCAATACAATCCTTGACTTCTGTCAAATCAAATTCTATCTTTTTCTTGATGTTCTCCAACTCCAAGATTTTTAGGTTTTCTTGCATAAGTTATTCATCCAATTGTTTGTTTTCTTTAGTCTTTTCTTCAAGAGTTGTCTGGCTATCAGTTAACTGTTCATTCAAATCTTCAATCTGATCCTTTAGAGACATGTTTTCTTCATTCATATTTTAGACCATTTTTCCCAAATCATTCGTAGAATAATCTTTCAAATCTTTTCTCAGTTTCTCGATGAATACTTGTGAGCCATTGACTTTCAATTTCAGTTCTTGATTTTCTTTTCAGATCTGTCAAGATCTTCAAGAGCTGCTTCAATATTTTTCTTCAGATGTTTCACTTCTACTGAATCCATGATCTCCTCAAGTGGTTAAAATTATCTTAGAGGACCAAAGCTGTGATACCAATTGTTAATAATGAGAACATGGAGAGGGGGGGGGGTGAATCAATGTTCAACAATTAATAATTTTTTGCTTCTTGAAACTTATCCCAATTACTTAAATACTGAAATCAATAGAAAAGAATATAAAAGCATAACACATGACACAAGATATGTTTATGGGGAAACCTTGGCCAGAGGAAAACCCTGGTGGGAATTAGTACCCACAAATAATTGCACTAGACTTATGAACTTGTTAGAGTTTCGTTGCCCTGTTAGGAGTAGTCATTACAATGCTGAGTACAATGAATCTGTTAGGAGCCTACAAACCCTGTTAAAGGTGGATGGCGCACTGCCAGAGCTCACTACTCAAAGAAGAAGGCTACAACCTCCTAAATATCAGATATACACTATCTGGGAAGGTGAACTACTGCTATGACACTACTGTCTGATCAGTTCCTTTTGTGCGTTGTAACTCTAACCTCTAGTAGAGCTTTATCTCATACTGAATATACTTCTTCTCTTCTGTATATGTTTTTTCTTCTATCTTTGTTACATCTTTCACACCATATGAAAATGCATGTCAAATATATATACATGTCTTAATAGACACAACCAAAACTAAGACTGAGTCGGCCTAAAACCAACACACACAACGCTTCCAAATTAATTGGCTTAAGCATGTTTACAAAAATGATAATGACATGATTACAACACTATTACAATAGGAACATACCCTTAACAAAATAAAATGATATACGCTAATCAAAAACTTGTTTTTGGCTCTATGCTCTGTTCTGCTGAACTGTTAGTGACATTTAGACTTGTTGT
Organism: Thuja plicata; assembly: GCA_018584345.1. Lineage (NCBI taxonomy): Eukaryota > Viridiplantae > Streptophyta > Pinopsida > Cupressales > Cupressaceae > Thuja > Thuja plicata. Next base: position 1,189,799 of record MU226068.1, on the reverse strand, counting down.
AACTTTGTGATACAGTCACATCTGATCTTTCATGTTTAGACTAAGCACAACAACATATCAAAAATCTTGTATCCAAGGGAGCATACCATAACTCGATCATACTCATGTGCGTTGATGCTCTAATTATCAAGTGTATCATTGTCTGCATTGTCTTCTATATTTAGCCAAAATATGAACTTCAAGGTTTGTGTACCGACTGTCGAAATTCCATATGACTTTGTTGCCATAATGAAAACACAAAACTAGTCAGATAATCATAGTAAATTCAACTTTCCAACAATATACACACATGATCATCATGACTAATATTATATAAATAGCCATTAGGTACTTGGAATCCTAACATCCTTGGTACTATGAGGAGATGAGATTAATAATTCCAAGGGTACAATGATTGCCAAATGAAGACCACATGAGGAAATACTCGGATAAAATTAATGAGTCTCGTGACATGCCTAGAACCTCAGGATAATGCTTAGGAAAGGTCCATTTTCAAAGTCCCAATCAACCACCACACTAGACTAAGCCACACTAGAAAAGTAAATATGCCACAATGATTAAGAGAAAATCTAGGATATCCAAATCATTAACCCTAATTTCAATAGAATTAGTGGAGTTGTATTCTATCATAAATTTGTAGAGGAAAGATGTATTGGAATAGACCATAAATGTGAAAGAAAAAGTTATCTTGAGTGCAGGATAGTCTAACACATATGTGTAGAGTGTAGGAAATAAAAGCATAGTTCTAGAATGGATGCACAAAATCAGGGAAAATATAGGGAAATCATGAAATTGAGTGCTCTAACTACTAGGTTTGGTCATGTAGGGTTAATTCCCCATCTTGAAAGCTATAAAGAATATCCAAGGTGGTTATAAAAATATATTTCTCATATAATTTCATCATCATACATCAAATCATGGACAAGAGCTATGATAACGACATGAATCATATATAACATCATTAAGAACATGGTATTAACAATAAAATATATCCATAATAAGTACAAAATATTCCAAATATGAATACAAGGATGAGTAGAATGTGTCATTTTTGAAAGAATACTACACATCCAACTCACATCATATATACCCAAAGTACAAGAGCAATATACATGTCTACACTCGTAATCGAATAAGAAATAATGAATGATATCAACAAGGATACAATGACATGAGTCCCAAGTCAATAAGAGTTTTCAATATCATCTGGTATCACTTGATACCTTTGCACCAGTCCCCAATGGTGGTTGGTCATTCCACCTAACCATGAGGAACCCTTAGGCCCTCTCCCTGTTGAAGAAAATTATTCAATTGTATATTGTCATTGATGTTACACAAATGTCTATAGCCAAATTGAGCACAGTCAATGTATGCCAAGTGATTTTTAGTATGAACCGAGTTCACTTGGGCATTACATTAAAGGTAGAGAATTAAAGTATTACATTGTTAACCGAGTTAGATATTTAGTGTCATACAACTAACAATAGTTTACACTTTATGTTTAATTGGTTATATGCAGCCGACAGATTTGATTTTAGTGTTTATTTGGAAGGTTGTTCAAGCCAACTTTACAAGGCCTATCATATACATACAAGGTCAAGTTTGGATTGAATATGTGTGTAAGTGTGGAATTTGTGATATGAATAGTGAAGGTGAAATCAGATGGGGTTTTGATTAAGAACAAAATATTAGATAGAGATGCAATAGAATGTTTGATTAGTGAGGATCCAGTTTAATCCAGAATAGAGATCTGAATCAACAAAGACAGTTGCTACTTCAAACAGGTCAATTCATTGTTAATCTCTAACAATTGTAGCAATTATTTCAAAATCTCTTAACAGAGTAGACTTAATAGTCTTTTGTAAATCCTCTCACAAGGTGACATTTCTGTATTGAATTGTTTCAAGACCTCTAACAAGGCCACTCCTTACAGGGTGATTAAATCCTCTAACAGGGTCACACCTAGCAGTGTGTTTTTGTAACCTTTAACAGTGTTGGCTCCTAACATGGCTCACTTCAGAAGAGTGAAAAATAGTAACTAGTTACATTGGTGGGTTTTCCCATATTAGGTTTCCATGTTAAATCTTGGTGTCATCTGTGTACATGTTATTTGTTTTATGATTTATGTTTATGCACTTATTCACTCAAGGTTAATTACATATAAACATCTTAAGATTTCTTTTTTAACCGAGTTATAGAAGAATATCTTTAGTGAAAAGTTTGTTTAAGACATCTAAGGGACTTGGGATTTTTTTTGTGGTAACTGATTCACCACCTCCCCCTCTCAGTTACTCAACTCATTTCCAACAATTGGTATCAGAGTTGTTGGTGCTTTCAAGAAAGGTTTAAAGGCCTAAGCTAAAGATCAAATATGTCTTACAGAAGGGAGATCCCCAAGCTTAACAAAGACAAATTTGTTGCATGGAAATATTTGATGAGGCTACATCTATCTACTATTGGAGATACTTGTTTTCAATTCTTGGATCACAAGTATGTTGAACCACCGAGACCTATGTCTATGGATCAGATGGTAGACATGAAGAATCATAATATAATGATGATTGATATAGCTTCTTCACTCAGCTATTCTGAATTTGATAAAGTCAAGGATTGCCCTACTTCCTATGATATGTGGAAGAAACTACATGAAATACATGGAGGATATGACAATGCAAAGAGAGCCAAAGCAGAGAGCCTAAGAGGTCAATTTGATCAGATGAAAATGAAAGAAGGAGAAAAAATTACAAAATATAGTGAAAGAATCAAGAAAAGTGTCAGTACCATAAGAGCTGCAGGTGGAACAATTAAAGACAAAACAATGGTTAGTAAGGTATTGAGAACTTTACTTCCTCTCTATGCAATTAGAGTTTCAACTATTCAAGAGATGAGGTGAAGTAATGATATAACCCTAGATGCATTGATTGGAAGGTTATCAGATTTTGAGTTGGACAATTTTGACAATTATTCTCCTAATCCTAGCAACATTGAGTCTACATTCAAAGCTAAATCAAACCTTGGTAAGAAGGATAGAAACTCAAGAGGAAAATAGATTGAGAGTGATAGTGATGATGATTCTGATGATGAAGATCTAGAAATCATTGAAGCATTACTTGCTAAGAGAGATTCCAAAGGAAAGTACAAAGGAATAATTCATTGATTTTCTTTTAATGTAATGAGGTTGGTCACATTGCTGCCAAGTGTCCGAACAAAGAAGACAAAGATGAGAAAAAGTTCAACAAGTTCAAAGGCAAGAAATATTTCAAAAGTTAGAAAATCTACAAGGACAAAGGTAAGAAATATTTTTATATTGCTAAATATTCTGATAGTGATGAAGATGAAGAAAAAATGGTTTACATTGCTATTAAGGATAAGTCAGATAATGAAGAAGATGAAAAGACAACACTTTTCTCTCATATTAGAAAAACTGACACCTGGATAATTGATAGTGGTTGTTCTCATCACATGACTGGTGATAAAACAAAATTTTTACATCTTGAACACTATGATGGTGGGAGTGTTATTTTTGGGAATGATGAACCTTGCTATGTGAAGGGTAAAGGTTGTATTACTCTAACTAAAGGAATCAAATGTGATAATTCTTATTGGGTCAAAGGACTAAGGTGTAATCTACTAAGTGTAGTACATCTGAATAACATTGGTTTCAAGGTAGAATTCATGAATGGTAAGGCCAAGCTCCTGGATGGTAAGGGAAACCTAGTTGGAATTGGCAGGCAAACAAAAGGTAATTTATTCTATCTTGATCTCACTGAAAGTTCATGTTTTATTGCACAAGTAGAAGAAAGTTGTCTATATCATAAAAGGTTGCGTCATGTGAATTTTGATAACCTAATTAACATAAGAAAGAACATAAGAGTAAGAGGTATTCCTATTCTGAAGAAACCTGAATTGGCAATGTGCAAACAATGTCAAATTGGGAAGATGGGAAAAACTAGTTTCAAGAGCAAGAATTACAATATTGAATAAGGCGTAGAGTTAGTACATACTGATTTGTGTGGACCAATTGGAACAAGTTACACTAGAGAGAAATATTTTATTCTATTTATATATGATCATTCAATAATGATGCTTGTTATCTTTCTCAAAGAAAAATTAGAATCTTTTCAGAAATTCAAGTGGTACCTTTCCAGAGTTGAAAAGGAAATTGGAAAGAGACTAAAAAGTCTGAGATCTAAAAGAGGAGGTGAATTAATTTCTAATGAGTTCAATGAATTTTGTGGTGAAAGAGGATTTCAAGAGACAAGTATTTTCCCCTAGAACACCTCAGCAAAATGGCATAGCAGAAAGAAGAAACATATCCATTATGGATTGTGCAAGAACCCTAATGATTGAAAAGAATGTTGCAACCAAATACTAGAAGGAAGCTATCAACACTGCAGTTCAAACCTTGAACAGAGTTCAATTGAAGAAAGATACTAATCAAACAAATTTTGAATTATGGTATGGATACAAACCCAATGTTTGTTATTTCAAAGTATTTGGAAGTAAATGTTACATCTTTGTAAAGATAAAATATGGGTTTGGTTGGTTGGATTGGAGATTTAAAATGTTGATTGGAGGAGTGTGTTTATAATGTAATAAATAGGGTGTGATGTATATGTGTGGGATGTGAGAAGATAGGATTTCCTCCTTTACCCTAAATTCATAAAGGGAAGATCCAAATTGATTAACCCCAAAGATATGATCAATGCAAAAATGAATCAACCTATTAGGAATAAAGATAGAGAGAAAAACCCCAGGTTCTATTTTATAGAAAAGAGTGTGTAATCAATCTAGAAAGATTGAAATTTTAATTGAAACAAATTAGAAGACAAGTACTAACCTTAAAATACAAAAGATCTAAAGAATTATGTTTTCGGGTGTATGTACCGAGTTTATGGAAATTCTGCAACCAGATCAGGCACATAAATACAGAGATGGAGAAAACACAGAAATCTTTTCTGGATCTGGCTCAGGTCGATTTTGACCCAGAATAGAATGTCACCTTTGACCCAAAATAGAATGTCACATTTGACCCAAAAAAAAATGTTGCCTTTGACCTGCACTGTCCAACATAATATCTATTTCCAGATTTTGAAAGTTTGTCGAAAAGGGTATCTGGATTTGCACTCCAATTTGCTATTCCAAACCTGTTCCTGCAAGAAAAATGGTTTTTTTTTTTTTTTTTGGGGGGGGGGGGGTTTTCCTTNAAGAAAAATGGTTTTTTTTTTTTTTTTTGGGGGGGGGGGGATTTTCCTTAGTCAAACCCTGATTTAGGAATTAACCTTAAAATCAATAATTAAAATTGTAGAATGCTAGCAAGTAGTAGAAGTAGATCTAATAATGAAGCTATGATAATAGATATGCAATTATACTTCGAATGTAAATAAGTACATCAATATGAAAGCTTTTGACTCAACATTAAAAAACATAAATGTAAATCAAAACCTCCATGATTGTATGCTTGGAATCCACCTTGAAGGAATAATTAATGAATCTTGAGGATGCACAAAGGATCTTGAAGGAAGATGACACCATCATGTTGGAGAGATCTAGGGTTTGAATGATGAATCTTGAATGCTTGAACTAAATCCCTTCAAAGGCTTGAATGCTTGAATCCGTGATCTTCAATGGAGAACTTGGATACTTGAAAGTATGTATAATAATTGATTCTTGATGATGATGATGATAATTTCTTAGGAATCGCTTAGGTGAAAATGCTTGAGAGTGCTTAGAATTACTTAGGATTGCTTAGATCAAAATGAGAGGAGAAGGCTTCTTTATATAAAAATATAGGGCACAATATTCTAGAGAGGCCAACATAGGATAATTAAATTTTAATTAGGCCTATACCCCTAGAAGTGGACCTATATTAAATAAAATTTCAAGATTCGTTACTTCGGAGACTGAAACAGTCGACCCAAAAGCGGGAAATGAACTTTTGAATGTCCCCCAAAAACCGAAAAAAATTCCAATTGGAAAGGGGGATCTAGGTCAAAGTTGAGGTCAGCCCTGACCTAGGTCAAGGTTGAGGTCAACTTTTACCTAGGTCAAGGTTGAAGTCGACCTTGACCCGGGGAGTTAGAACCCCTGGAAAATGTGCTAGATGGGAAAAATAGTGCCTGGAGAAGCCCAATCAGGGTCCTAAACAGGCACAAAAGATGAAAAAGGAGAAAAAATGAGAGGAAAACATGATTATGGCCTAAAAAAACCCCTAAGGAGGGATAAACATTCTTAACGTGGAAGTGATTCCATTTTAAGATGATACATTAAGCCCCCACTTTAGCAGGAATATGGAAATCGAACATACTCACGATAAAGTTAGAAGAGAGATTCTGGTGGATTTCCACGAGGTATAACATCACTTAGTCAATGACATGAGCCCCCAATCCAAGGATTTTAACTCAACATACATGCACAAGGGCACAAAAACAAAAAACAAACAAAAACCAAAAGACACAAAAGGAAAAGGGTTAGTACAAACCCAAATAAACTAGCAAAGGAAACCTTACTAAGAAATGCTTCCTATACTAATATCATATTTGGAAATCTATCATAAAATCATAAATAATTATATAAGAAGGACAAGCGAAACACTATAAATAACATAGCTTCATGATCTAATCCTACTAGCATGAAAAGGAAAAAGAGAGAAGATAGAGAAGGGTGATTGCCTCACCTAGTAAGATGCCCACCTTACCATGAATCACCAAGGAGGGAGAGCCCAATAGGTTCACCCATAAATTGTGCTTTGTAGTTGTAATTCATCTTCTAATGGCTTTTGGAATACCCATAGATCCACATTCTTGTATCACTATGGAATATAAAATGCGTGTCTCTTCAGGATTTAACAACATATGTGTTTTACCTTCCAAGGATTTAGCATATTGTAAATTGAAAATGCGTGTCTTATTTAGGATTTAGCAACTTATGTGCGTTACCTTCCAAAAATTTAGCCCAAAAAAAAAATGCGTGGCTCTTCAGGATTTAGTAACTTATGTTCGTTACCTTCCGAGGATTTAGCATGTTGTAAAAATGTAAACTATAGTATAAAGAGACCCTATATATGCCCCCTCATTATCATGGCTACCTACTAGGTAGGATATGGAAGAGAAAGAGGATACCTACTTCACAAGGTAAGGAGATATCCTGTTAACAACAATGTACACTATACCCTTAGCGAAGAGTATTGAACCTTTCATATAAGAGCATAGATAATTATGAAAAGGATATGTCACTTATGGAAAAAGGATCCTCAAAGAGGAAGATATCTTATCAACAAGACCCCCACTGTAGAGGAGTGCTTAGGATAAAATATCATTTTCCAAAGAAAAGAAAAGAGAGACCAAATATTTGATGATCAAACCCCCTGTGACGAAGAGGAAGAGGAATCTTGGAATGAAGGAAGCAAACTCTAACCCAAAGTAAGAGCAAGAGTTTATAAAGAACATAATTTGCAAAATAAAGAAGAGGTGATGACCTAGGACCATCACCTTTCATACAAAAGGGTGTCCATAGTCAAAACATAAGTCTTTATAAGGAAATAGTGTTGCAAAATAAATAAATGCTACTAAGCTAAGGAAACTAGATCCTTAGATAAAGAGGAAGAAGGAAAATATTTCCCCCCAGACATATCTTTGAAAAACAAATGTTTTTAGAAAAAGATATTATGGAGAGCAGAGGAGAGTTATGGATAATTATGCATAAAAGAAGAATATAGTATATCATAATACAAAACCATAGGGATAAGATATTAGAAAGAATACTAATTAAGATCAAAATATATATATATATACTAAGAGCATAATGGATCCTAGAAGATTGGAAGAAAATACCTATTTCCCCCTAGTCAAGAGACAAGGAGAAAATATCTAATTTATAGAAGAACGAGGGGAATGCCCTATATCAAAATTATGAGGAAATTGTAATACCGCACGAGAATGACATATAATTCCTAAAGTAGCTCTTTCTCTAACATATAGCTTGAAATGTACACAATCAGAAAGTAAATGTGTATTACTATAGTGAAAAGGACATTTGTATTTAGAGAGAGCAGCTTTTGGCATAGGTTTAAAGACTTCTTTCTTAGAATTCATTAACTAAACATACACTTTCTTAGCCACATGTTGAGGAGTATCAGGGTGATCTAAGGAAGGTGTTGGAAGAAGAACATGAAGAGGAGGGCGACGGTTAAAATCCACCCCCTCAACTTGAGAAGGTGAGAAGCATATACCATGCATATCTTGTTTAGGGGATAAATGAATCGGGTTTTTAATGTTGTGTTCATTAATACCCAGCCCTAAACCCTTATAGCCTTGTTTATCCACCATATTGTATCTTGTAGTACACATATCTTGTAAAGCTTTTGTAGGGGATGATTTTTTATGGTGATCATGAGAAAATGTTGTGTAAGGTGGAATGATAGGTTTAGAAGGAGTTTCCTTCCACTTCCCTTTAATATTATCATGAATCAGATAAGAAGGGGAAGGTAAATGAAAGAATTCTTGCACATCTGCATCATGGACCCTAGTTTGAGCCCAATCATAAGTGTGGGAAGAACTAGGAGAAATAGGAATGGGAATATTAGTAATTAGATTAGGGATGATAGGATTAGGATTAGGGAGATTAGGAAATAGTTTATCATCTACCAATTTCTTCACATAATCCAAAAGAGAAATGAATCCACCACATAAATCTTAATGAAAGTTTGAAGGTAGGAAGGCTAGTATTAGCCAATCTCATAATAGCATAAGAAAGTGAAACATGAAGAGTGAAAAACATAGTGAAATGGATGATACTCTTATAAACATCATAACTACTATAAATAAATGCTAAGAGAATAATTATGAGGAAAATAAGCACACACCAAAGCATCTTAAAGATCTTCATAGTGAATGAAATGCCATAAATGCTTTTATATTTTTATGAGTATATAGATTTTTTTTGTATTTTAAAATGCAAGAGCATAAGAGAAAAATAATCTAATATGTATTCAAAATCTATTCTTAAGGAAATGAGGAAAATCATCTAACACCAAAAATAAAGAGTTGTCTATTGCGGGTTCACCAAAATGTAAAGATTAAAATATGGAGTTGGTTGGTTGGATTGGAGATTTAAAATGTTGATTGGAGGAGTGTGTTTATAATATAATATATAGGGTGTGATGTATGTGTGTGGGATGTGAGAAGATAGGATTTCCTCCTTAACCCTAAATTCATAAAGGGAAGATCCAAATTGATTAACCCTAAAGAAAGGACCAATGCATAAATGAATCAACCTATTAGGAATAAAGATAAAGAGCAAAACCCTAGGTTCCATTTTATAGAAAAGAGTGTGTAATAGACCTAGAAAGATTGAAACTTTAATTGAAATGAATTAGAAGAAAATTAATAACCTCAAAATATAACAGATCTGAAGAATTCTTTTTTTTGGGTGTCTGCATTGAGTTTCTAGAAATTTCGCAACTGGATCAGGCACAGAAACACAGAGACAGAGAAAACCTAGAAATATTTTCTGGATCTGGCTCAGGTAGATTTTGACCCAAAAAAGAATGTTGAATTTGACCCAAAACATAATTTCACCTTTGACCCAAAAAAAAATGTCACCTTTGACCTGCACAATCCAATAGAAAATCTATTTCCAGATTCTGAAAGTTTGCCAAAAAGGGTATCTGGGTCTGCACTCCAATTCACTATTCCAAACCTGTTCCTGCAAGAAAAATGGTTTGTTTGTTGGGGGGGAAGGGCTTTGCATTAGTCAAACCCCAATTTAGGAATTAAACTTGAAATAAATAGTTGAAAATAGAGAATGATTGCAAGTATTAGAAGTAGATCTAACAATGAAGCTATGATAATAGATATGCAATTATACTCAGAATGTAAACAAGTATGTCAATATGAAAGCTTTTGACTCAACATTAAAAACCATAAATGTAAATAAAAACCTCCATGATTGTATGCTTGGAATCCACCTTTAAGGAAGAATGAATGAATCTTGAGGATGCACAAAGGAAGATCACACCATTATGTTGGAGAGATCTAGGGTTTGAATGACGAATCTTGGATGCTTGAACCAAATCCCTTCAAAGGCTTGAATGCTTGAATCCTTGATCTTCAAATGAGAACTTGGATGCTTGAAATTATGTAGAACAATTGATGCTTGATGACGATGATGATAATTTCTTGGGAATCTCTTAGGTGAAAATGCTTGAGAGTGCTCAAAATTACTTCGGATTGCTTAGATCACAACAAGAGGAGAAGGCTTCCTTAAATACAAATCTAGGGCACAATCTTCTAGAGAGGACGACATAGGAGAATTAAATTCCAATTAGGACTACACCCCTAGAATTGGACCTATATTAAATATAATTTCAAGAGTCATTACTTCGGAGACCAAAACAACCAACCCAGAAGCGGGAAATGAACTTTTGACTGTCCCCCGACAGTCGACAAACTTTCCAATTGGAAAGAGGGACCTAGGTCAAAGTTGAGGTCAACCCTGAACTAGGTCAAGGTCAAGGTTGACCTTGACCCAAGGAGTCAAAACCCCTGGAAAATGTGCCAGATGGGAAAAATAGTGTCTAGAGAAGCCCAATTAGGGTCCTAAAAAGGCACAAAAGATGTAGAAGGGGTAGAAATGACAGGACAAAGTGATGATGGCCTAAATGTTGGCAAGTTGACTTCCTGAGGATGCATTACTCATTTTGTGTTTTCATCATGGCAAAAAAGTCATGTTTAGTTTCTGTCATGAAAGACAAAATGACTAAGTATGGAAAATAGGGCAGACAGAGTTACTTAGCGATCAACACATTAGCGCATGTGCGAGAGATCAATTGAGATTATGTGCATTTAGATATATGTTGTATGAAATGTGTACATGCTACATCCAGACACACATAGTATGGAACAATAGTACGAAAAAGTTATAGGCAGATCAGTAGACTAGCAGTCCAGAAGATAGAGCATGGAAGCCGACAATTGTTTTGATTAGCGTGAATTATTTTGTAACGTAATGGCTAAGCACCTTTGGTTATATGTTTGTAATGATGTAATTAAAACTTTAGTAAACATGCTTAAGCTGACTTGTTCGGAAGCGTTGTGTATTTTGTTTTAGGGCCGACTAGAGTCTTGTTTTGGGTCGCACCTATTCGGATATGAACATATAAGTATGTAATGTAAAGTTATGTTACAAGTGTCGATTATGATGTAAGAGGAAGATACAGAAGAGCAGTATAATGAAGTCAGTATATGATATAGCTCTTTAAGAGAGTAAGATAATTCACGCATACACGAAATTGATCAGATAGCAGTGTCATCACAGCAGTTCATTTTGATATAGTGTATATAATCTCTCAGAAGGTTGTAGCCTTCATCCTATTGGGCAGTGAGCCATATACCTTTAACAGGGTTTTGTAAAAGAATCCTAACAGGGTCAGACCTTTAACCAGGTCATTGTACTCATATTGTAAAGACTGCTTCTAACAAGGCAAAGGAACTTTAACAGGTTCATTATACCTAGTACAATATTTGTGAGTACTAATTCCCACTGGGGTTTTCCTCTGATCAAGGTTTCCCCGTAATCATATCATGTGTTATGAGTTCTTATGTTAAGCTTCATTCAATGTATGTTTGATTTATGTTTAAGTTGCTGAAAAAGTAATTAATAGACAAACACTGATTCACCCCCCCTCTCAGTGTTTCTAACAATTGGTATCAGAGCTTTGGTCCTCAGCAAATAAGTTTAACCAGCAGATTTAAAACATTTGAAAAAGAATCTTGAAGCAGCTCTTGAAGATCTTGATAGATCTGAAAAATAAAATGAAGAACTTAGACTGAAAGTTGATGGCTCACAAATGCTTATCAAGAAATTAAGAGAAGATTTGAAAGATTGTTCTACAAGTGATTTAGGGAAAATGATCAAAAATCTCAATGAAGAGAACATGTCTCTAAAATATAAAGTTGAAAATCTGGATGAACAGCTCATAGACAGCCAAATTGCTATTGAAGAAAAGATCAAAGAAAGCAAACAACTAGATGATGAACTCTTGAAAGCAAACATGAAAGTCTTGGAATTGGAAAACATAAAGAAGAAGTTAGAATCTGAATTAACAGATGCAAAGGATAAGATTGATAAACTCCACTCAAGTTCTGATTCACTTCAATCTCAGCTCAATGCACAAAAACAAAAAGGTGACAATACTGGTCTTGGATTCAGTGTAGCACAAATTGAAGTCAATTCATTGCAAGAAAGAGAGAAACCTCATGAAGCATCTTCAGAAGGAAAGAAAGAAGCAAATATTGAAGAGATTAAAACAGATAAAACTAAAGGGGAAATCAAGCAAGTAAGCAAAACTTGTTATGCATGTAACAAACATGGTCATTTGGCAAGAGATTGCAAAGAGGTAAGACCTTTCAATGGTTATTGTTTCTCATGTAATAAGTTTGGTCACAGGGTTATACATTGAAGAACAAATCAAAGAAACCAATCACAGCAGAATCAAAGAAGAATGAATCAAAACAATCAAAGAAATCAACCTCAAAGGAATTTGCATAACACTACATGCCAGATATGTAACTACAATAGACACACAAAAAAGCAATGCAGCATGATGAAAAAGAGCATCAGACCTCCTATCATTTGTCACACATGTGGAAAGGCTGGACACATCTCAAGATTTTGTAGATCCAGAACTCAAAAGCAAGAGGATCCTAAGAAATCACTATTTGAAGAAAAAGGAGAAGTCAAGTTTGTTCAAGAAAAATTTGGGTTGAAGTAAAGAAGGATAATGATGTTGACAAAGTAGTTGATGCATCCATAGTGGATGCACCCTCTACTTCTTCTTGAATAGACCCTTTTGGTCTTAGGGGAGCTATTCTAGCTCAGGACCCCTGCGTGGTTGGTTTACTCACCTCTGAGTATGCACCTATGGATTCATGGTTATAAGCACATAATATTGCAGTATGCATTCACACATTGTCTAAAATGCATCGGGATCAAAGTTTCAAAATCTCTGAGTAATTTGCGTACGGTTGCAAACATTAAATGTGGTAGATTGTATAAAAGAAAGTAAGTGTTCGATCTTCTTCACACTTTCATTTGAGAGCACATAATTTGGAGAGCATTGGAGCACTAGACATCAAGGCACAGAAGCATAATAGATTTGGCAGTTAAGCAAATGGATAAGAAGTTTGGAACGAAACCCTAGCAGTCGCACCATTTTGGAATTTCATGAAACCCTACTTAAGAAAGTTCCAAGTAAGTATGGTGGCCCTAGTTGTGTTTGATATAGCAGAGAGGAAGAGATTTGTATTCAAGAAGAATCCATTCAAATCCATACTGGATGATGTGGAAGGGGATTTCTCCAAAACCCCGCTAGGTGTTGTTCACGTGGAAGATATCCACGTGTACATTTACTATAAGAAGGAAAAAATAGGAGATGTCAGCATAGCCACTCATATGGGATATATGATGAAACTCGATAACACATTCAAGGATGAGTTCACACACTTGATTGATAACCCTATTTTCAAATAATCAAATGCGCATGAGTTTGATGAGCCAGAATGGGTGAAGATTTTGTTAAGAAGAATACATGATGATCTTTATTGGATTGGTGAGGTCCCTATGTGCATCACTACAGACCTAATCCATGAATTAACCAAACTTCCTAAGAATGGACCAGTTTTTTCTACTGGCAAGGATGTCAAGAAGAAAATTGAACAAGTTTGCCTATCTAGAAGTGACAAACATGGAATGACAGTTGACCCTATCAAGGAAGATGAAATAAAACTTCTAACTATGATACTTGGGTATAAGTTTTAGCAAGAAAGCAGGTTGAACAGTGTCTCTGCAGCAACAGTCCTAGCAGCTATCAGAATGGTGAAGGATAACACTCAATACAACCTATGTGAGATCTTGTGTGGTCAATTGATTGACAACATTGGAATCATCAAGCATGACAGGAGAAAGACATTCAGGTTTGGATCTCTGATTATCTATTTGTACTTCCATATTGTTGGAAAGGTTGCAAACCTTTACCTAGATAGGAGCAAACCCACAATGTCTCAGATTTCTCTTAAGGCCACTTTAGAGAGCAGTGCAAGGGATGCCATGGATATGG
>MU226068.1:1153633-1170673 GCA_018584345.1 Thuja plicata | reverse complement strand
ATGTGCCTTGTCTATTCTTCCACATTTTGCATACATATCTGCAAGAGAATTTACAACTATAATACCAGGAATCAATCCATTTTCAATTATGACTTGATGGATGGTTGTACATAGTGGAGAGGGAAAATAATAGATCAAATACAGTAGTGCAATGCAAATATTGTAACATTGCAAACATGAAAGATCAAAATCAAGTAGGAAAGAGATAGAAACCAGTGTTGAATCTGATGTAAAACCTGTGTGTGGGGTGATTGAAAATATGGTTAATCAGTTTGAGAATGAAACAATGATAGAGGTGAGAAGAAGCCAGAGAATCATTTATTTTTGGGTTCATTTAAATAAGGACAACATAAGTAAGGAAAATATTGTTTTGAGGATCAAAATCTGAGGAAAAACAATCATATAGACAATGGAATGCTAATGATATAAAGAAGATTGTGATACTCGTAAATTAAAGGGCAGTCAATAATATATAAAGAGAGGTGGCCATGAAAACATCCTTTAGAGCATACCATAAAAACAATAGACATCAGTACCATCAATCATTACAAAGGAAACATCGAGGATCAAATCACATGGCTGCTATGACTGCAATCGAAGACAAGCATGATAAGGACCATAAGGAGACATTGCAAAAACAAGGCACATGGTATAGGTGTATGGAATCATAGCAGTGATGACAATGATATCTAAAAGAAAATGGTAAAATCACTGTCTCGATGTGTCAAAAACTAGTGCTAACTGTTATGTGTTACAAGAAAGAAAATAACAGTGATGTGGTAATAATCATGATGCCAATAATTAAAATGCTACAATAGTGCCATGAATAGTCATGATGTCAAGGTCAAATCAGTGGTATCATGCTTGAACAGTGAGTACAGTCAATAGTGAGGCTTAAAGACAACAAATGGCACCAAGGGAAGGAATGACAAACAAGTATATCCAACATGAATGCAGTGATGATGGAAAATCACAGTAGACATCAGGGGCATCAATCATTACAAGGAACAACAACAGTAACATAACACATATATCACGGGAAGTCACTTCAATGCCAAAGAACATCAAGAATTAATAGTGGCCAAGGAATATTGATGTGCAATAACAATGATTTATTATATGTCAAAATAGTGAGGTTAATGTTGAAAACATAGGTGAGTTTCACACTGTGTATTAGCAAAGGAAGAAGTAATTGGACTAATTAATTCAGAGATTAAAGCACTATCAATAATGAAGGAGGACATTGTTTGTATGTTGTAGAGATATCTAATACAAGATCTTAGTTAAGTCATTCAAGGCCCCTAGTTCATTATCAATTGAAAAAGAACCATAAGGACACATAACATCAATATGCATAAATATGATATAAGTCTTCATAAATATGCTATAAGTCTTCATAAAGTACATCAAGGTTACTAGTATTCAAGAAAGCTTTTTCTTTCTAGATTTCCAAATAGCTTGCATCTACATATTACAAAGATAAATTCAAATAAAGGATATCTTCATCCATAAAATTCCCCAAAAAGGAATGATAGTCCAAATAAGAAAACATATGGAAGTCATGCTAGCTAAATGCATTTTGATATTCATAGAATTTCAGTTTTAGAGTACACAAATATCAACCATTATTGTCAAAAACACTTGGGTAGATATGTATGCAAAATGTGTAAGCACAAACAAGGTGCATGAACTGTTTCACATAATGCCTCAAAGAAATGTCATCCAATATAATGCAATTAGTGCAAAATTTCAAGATAATTGATTTTTTGAAAATTCTTTAGAAACTTTAAAAAATGCAATTAGCACATATAAAGCCAAATTCACTACAAGTGTCCACCCTATTTGTGCCAAAATAGGAGCTTTGGATTAGGGTATGGACATGCATCAAAGCATAATGGTGGGGGAATTTTTTTGAGAGATATCATAGATATAAAATCCTTGGTAGACATGAATAAAAAAATGTAGAATCATAGAAAATGCACCTGGATTGATCAACAAAATGCCTAAAAGTTAGATATTAATGTCCACTAGAGAATGTAATGTATTCATGCATTATCACTTTAACTTATTGTGAAATCAAATGGATACATGGACAATAGTTAAGGGAAAATTCTAGTGTTGTTGTGTTTATTTTACATTCAACTGATGCCATGTTTGAGTCATGGGAGGTAAAATGGGAATTTTTTCAGCAGTCAAGGCCCACCCCTTTCATATATCTTGTATGATATAAACACACTCCCTTTGTTTTTGTAATATTTTAGTGATTTTAGTTCAATGTCATCGATGATGTTCTTATAAAATTTTGAGATTATGAGTATAATGGAAAAAATTTAAGAGTAACATTACATGACTTTTATTTTATTTCCATGCTTAATATGTAGAACAAAAAGAAGCCATTACCTACATGCTCTTAGTTTTAAGATAAAAGATTATAGATTTCACTAAATGTAAATTTCATCTCAAAGATTTGACATTAGTGAATTTTAACAATTCTTTTTTTTAAAAAAATTTGTGCAACATTGCCTAATGTTCTGAATCACTGCATAAATCCTACATTAAGGATTTTATTATTTCTTATTTTTTTCTTCCATGACTCTTAAACTTGTTTTAATTTTGTGTGATATCTGAAAATTATACAGGCCAAACAACTATTCCAATCATAAAAACATCAAAAAAGCCAATTTTACCACCAATGTAAAAGGTAAGTTAGCAAATGTCAAATGGGAAGAGCTCAAGTGGTAAAAAATCAAATCTTTCATAACAAGGATCATGCTCAAACTCCTCTGAAGACACACTACATGTTCTAAAACATAAAGAAGTTGAATGTTAAATGTAAGCTATATATCTCAGCCATAGTAATCAAAAGAAAGGACATGCAACAAAGGAGATTTACCAATCCAAAAATATAAGTAAATGGAAGACATGATTGGTACCTTCTGAGCTGGTTTTTGAGGTGTGGGATCTTCATCACTCTCATCAAAAGAAGACTCCTCCTCACTGCTACAGCTTTCTTGTTTAACAATTGGCTTGGCGATAGTTTTCTAAAAGGCATTTACATGTTAATATAATATCCAAATAGAAAATAGGATCACATATCATCAGAAACAAGTAAATAAAATAAAAATATGACATAATTTGGGTATCAAATTTTGAGGAGTAGGTTCTTCCTCGCTCTCATCAGAAGATTCATCTTCACTACTGCTGGCTTCTTTCTTAACGACAGGATTTTGGCCAGATTTCTAGAATATGATCAAATTAGAGATAGGATTAAATATACAACAGTTAGTCAAAATTAAAAGATACACAACTAAAAGATAAACATTATATTTAACAACATATGTAACTCTTCAAAAACCCTGGCCAAGGCCAAACCAGTCCAAACCCTGGACCAAGCCCTACCTAGATTTGCATAGAATCCTGCCCCTGTTCACCTAGAAGATATGAAAGAACTAAATATGAAGGACAAGTTTCTAGAATAATTAAAATTGGATTAAATATGATAATTAGTTTTTCACAAATTATTCTCAATGCTCAAGCACCAATTGTAATGACCTAAAAATGGTCATCTAAACCCTAGACCCCCAATCTCAACGATTAATCAAGAAATCCTAATCTTGATTATTCTAAGTCCTTAATCAAACATGCAATTCATCAAATGCAAGCTAACCTGACCCTACCCTAGGTCCTAATCGATCATCGTACTTGATTAATTTTAATTCCTAAAATCACAATATATTGGCAAATAAACCTTAAGTTAATTATTTAATTGATATTCTAATATATTAATTAAATAAAATTACTAAATTGTCAATAAAATTCAAAAAGGAATTAAATTAATTAAAAAAAAACAAAATATGCATTTAAATCAATTAAATCTTTAAAAATGCATATGATGTCATCAACTATTTTTTTGAATTAAAATATGCATCTAAATCAATTAAATCTTTAAAAATGCATATGATGTCATCAACTAATTTTTGAAAATAAATATGTTTTATTCAATTGATTTAATCTTATCTTTTCTCAATTGAAAATAAATTTGTTTTATTCATTTAATTTATTATTATCTTTTCTCATTTTGGAAACAAATATGTTTTATTCAGTTAATTTAATCTTATCTTTTTATCATTTTGAAAACAAAGCTGTTAACTGAAAATCAATTTGGAAGTTTCCAAAAAGACTGAATCTTCTGACCAATCAAATTGCTTGCACATGGATTGTGCTTCCTCAAATTGAATCTAAGCCAATTATTTCCTCTAAATCTCGACCATCAATTTTGGGAGAGATTTTCTATAAAAGAGAGCTTCATTTCCTTGACAAAGGACCCAGTTTTAGCTATCATTATTATACAATTTTTTTGGCATTCAAGCATTCAAGCATCTTGCATTCTTAGTTTCAATTACATAGATTTGTTAATCATTTTTAGTTGCATGCAAACTTCATAATCTAGAGCATTTTTAATTTGGGCTTTGAAAAGAACAAAAACATTTGCATATCATATAGAATAATCATTTCATTTAGCTTTCAAAATCCTTCGTTTAGAACAAGTGTAGTCATTGTTTCTTGCAATGACCTGAGAGCAAGATTCAAACTCTTGCCTACTAGAAGGCAATGAGCCGATGTCGGTTAGCCTTGGGCATTTCAGTATTATGCTTTTGTCATTTTCTAATATGCTAACCTCGTAATGGTTCATTGAAGTGTGTGTTTGCATCTGCAGGTATCTGACACAATTTCACACGCATATTTTTGGTGCCCACCATGGGGCTCAAACATTATTTTAAGCCAAAGCTTACTCAAATATCCTTTTGAGCCAAATCTGACTCCACCATCGTGTCCAGATCATCGTTTCAATTGAAAACGACTGTAAACATGACTATACTTGTCAAAAGTTGAATCTGTGGCAAAAACATTTTGCCCAAGGAGGCCATACAACCTATTGCACAGAAATTGAGGCAAATTTTGGATTTGTCTGCACACAGTGCGAGGTAGATTTTCAAAAAAAAAAATCTAAATAAAAAAACAAAAAAAAAAAAGATTTTTTTTACTGTGTTAAATTTGACGGCCATATGACAGTCAAAATCTGGACTTTCTGTGACACCCCCCAGCCTATCAAATTTAAGCTTGCAAGTTGATGACATCAGTAGGGTTTGAAAAATCTTTAGCCTTCACCATTGAGCTTTTTGAATTTGCAGTCTAACTTTAAACGATCATATCTTGCTCATTTTAGGTCCAAATTGAGTGCAATGTTTTTTGATTTTGGGTAGAATTGTCTGAAGAATTCTGGGTTTTTCTTAGTTTCTAGATTTTAGTCACAGATTTATCAGAAATTGTAGGTTTTCATCATTGTACCTGTCTAATCCTCTTTTTTGTAGCTTGCAAAGCCTTGTACGGGCTCATACGGTAATATTTTTGAGTGCAATTTTGTTTGAAAGTGAGTGATTTTTTATCTACTTTCTGAATATACAATCAGATTTATGATTTTCAGAATTTTTTAACACTCACAAGTTTTGGGATTTGTTGTTCTTGATGCTTATCTTTGATTACAGCCTAACAGTGGTTTGCAGGATGTTTGAAAAGAAGACTAAAAACATAGACTACTAACGAATTATCTTACAGGTTTCCTTGATCGATAACATGCTAAACATTGTGCTTGCATTTTGTTTTGTTTTATTAAAATAGGAACCCGCATGCAAGAATTCTAAAATGAACTTCTATTTGGTATATTTAGGAATGACAATGATGTCAGGAAACTATGCTCTCGCCCTTTTGGGATGATCAAAATCCAGAAACATTATTGTCATTTGCTTATGTGTTTGAAGTGTCTTTTAGATTGTAATCCTAAGAATTATATGAATGTATCCTCTCCCCTTGGCTTCGTGGATCTTGGGTGTAAGAGAAACTCATATAATTATTTTAGTGTGGCTACTTGCCGAGTGCTTTAATAGTGCCAGTGAGAGTGGATTTCCCAACCGGTAATAGGCTAAAGCCAAGCCCTTCCAAACCGGTATATAAAAAATAAAAAATGTCATTGTGATTAATCTCACAGTGAACAGGTGTTGATGTCACTATGCCAACAAAAGATCTCCCTCAGTACCCTCATGGTGCGTAAAAACCTATAGAACGTAACTTTTGTAGGTTGGGAGGCCTCCTTAACAAAGCTAATATGCTGCATGTATAGCCGCCTGAACGGATGCCTTGACTACAAACTTTGTTTTAGTAACCAAAAACCCTCTATTTGTTGGTGCAGAAGGTCAAAGACCAACTAAGACGTCCCACATTTTTATGGATCTTAGTAGAGACAACAGTCCTTTGGGAAGTGATTCTCTTGGGATTCAAAGCTTGGTGTGCCTGAGAAGTGAGTGCACTGTAAGGAGGATCCCATGCCTCCAAGCTTCTAAGTTGTCTGCTATGAGTACTAGGCATGGCTAAACTTTAGTTCAAGTGGGAATTCAACAGATATTGCCCTGGCTTACCTAGGATTGTGGTGTGTCTATTATTTTTTTATACAAAAAACAATTTCCATGATATGTTTTGTGTGAGTGTTTACTGAAACAACAACAACAACAACAACAAAAATCAAAGGATCTGGAAAACTGTAAACTTTGGATATTTTCCTATCTTGTCTTGTCTGAAACTTCAATGATTTGTCAAAACTCTGCTGAAAATCTGTCGAAAATCTGTCAAAACTCTATCAAAACTCTGTCGAAACTCTATCAAAAATCTGTCAAAACTCTATCGAAACTCTATGTTAAAAACTTGTCAAAACTTGGTCTTTCTTCACTCTATCCTACTACATTTAGTCTATTCTAAAATTTGCGTTGTCATAATGCTTCTACTAGTTCACATGCAACTACAATCTGTTGTTAGTCCAACCTATCACTATCTTGAAATATGATGTTGTTACACTTGTCCAATTGACCAAGTCCTTTGTTCAATCTTATCATCTTTGTCTGTGTTGTCCTTGTTCTGAGTTGTGAGAGCAGGTTCGTTGACCTTGACTCAAGATCAGAGTATTTTTCTATCTCCTTCTCATTTGGACATTTATCTCTTGGTTTCTTTGGTCTTGGACTTGGAAAACACTTTAGGTATCATCACAGTGCCAGTTAAGTGAATCAACTTACCTTATGCCTGTGCAAACTAGAAGTCATTTTAGAGAATTTTACAAAGAAGACAAACAGGGATTCCCGTTCGAAGACAACTCCTTGTTTGGAGATAATCCTCTCTTTGAGGGAGATTCTCAAATTCCTCCTAGATCACAATTCCCAGAAGACAAGTTACCTAATCCTAAGATGTCAAAAGAAAGACAAGGTAGAGGTAGGTCTCAATGAAGAGACCTCTCCAATGGTACCAACCATCACAATAGTCAACATTCCTCGAGTCCATAAGATCCCGGTGAGGAAGAGATTGACGGATGTCTCTAGGATAAGAGGTTCTTAAAACTCATGAAAACAATCCTAAATTGGGATAAGGAACAATATTTCCTCGACCTAGCAGAATAAGGCGCTCAACTTCCACCTCACTTCAAAGCTAAGGATATCATTGCTAGAGAAGAAGAGACACCGATGACACTCATAACTAAACAAATGTAAACTGTGCAAATGGAATTACAAAAAATCCAAAAGGAAAAGGAAAGACCCAACATGAGGTTTTCTTTAAACATAATCTATCCTTTTCCTTTTGATAAAAAATTGTACTTACCTCCATTCCTGCGTGGGGTTGAAATTCCATGATTTGATAAGTACAATGGTTACTCTAATCCACAAGATCGCATCCAAGAATTTTGTGCTCTTTGTACAGAATTTATGCATGATGAGACATATCTTATGCATCTCTTCTCTTGGAGTTTGAGCGGCCAAGCTATGGAGTGGTTCTCAAAGTTACCCACGGGTATCAAAATTTTTGATGAGCTGATGAATCTATTCTTGCAATAGTATTCTTACAATATCCAACATCCTGTGATGATGATTGATTTATGCAACACAAAGCAAAACATAGGAGAACCCTTTCTGACCTTTCTTCAATGGTGGAGAAAGATGTTTTCTAGATATCCACGAATCGTGCCTGAATCTGAAAAGATGGATATTTTTGCTAGTATTCTGATTCCAGAACTAAACTACCCTCTTCAGATGCAATGCTCACCCTCTTTCAAGAAAATGGTGGAAAACATGATGAAAATAGAAGATGTGCTTGTTAAAAGGGGTGACATTACCCTCTATAAAGAAAACAAGTTTGGTTCCAACTCCAAAGACAAAACTAAATATTGGAACAAAAACAAGCATGTGGTAAATGATGGAGTAGTCGGTTACTCTACTCCCCAGTCAAAACTAGCAGTCTTTAATCTGACAAGTGGCTCCAAGGCCCTAAAAATTGCTGAAAGTACCACTAAATCCTGATCTTCTAAAGGGACTAGTAGTTTGTTGAAAGACAAACCATAGATCAAACGTAAATGAGACTTTGACTCTTTAGGTGAGTCCTATGAATCTTCACTTAAAACTCTACTGGTAAATAAACTAATCACATTGCTAGATAAATCCAAACCATATGATCTAGAAATCAAACCTAAATGGTGGAGAGACAATGATTTTTGTCAATTCCATAGAAATAAAGGACACACGACAAAAAATTGCATGAGGCTCAAACATGAGATCCAAGATCTCATTGATAATGAAATAATTGCGGTTGATAATCACAACAAGAATGCTGATCACAAGGCATTCAAAGATCCTTTCCTGGAATATCAAAAAGGAGAAACTTCTAAGAAAGGTGCTCAAATCAATCACACTTATTCTAATGATGATTAAAACATCATAAACATGCTTGAGCTTTCTCATTCTGAATATTTCAATGTCGTCATCATCAAGCAGAAAGAGAAAGAGTCTTGATCGGCCAATGCAGTGACCCGAGTGCAAGCAAAGGTCACCCTGGGGGGTTCTGGATCTTCCAAACCTTCATTGTCTTCCAATAAACCATTAGTACCCAAATATTGGGTACCTCTTAGCAAACAAAGTGTTGTGGTTACCCCTAAAGTTTCACATTCCAAACAAATGACTTCGTCCAATACTGTAGACTATAGCATCATCAAGCAATTGCAGAGAACCTCTACCCAAATTTCAATCTTTGAATTGCTCAAACTCTCTCCATCTCACCGAGAGGTCCTAGATAAAGCACTATCAACTACCAATGTCCCTAAGGACTTGGATCTAGATCAGTTTCAATCCATGGTGGGTCACTTGAACTTGCCACATTACCTATCATTCTCAGAAGAAGATGACAACTCTTTAAGTCATCCACACAATCTCCCCTTGCATTTCAAAGTCATGATCCATAAACACCACGTCAGATGGGTCTTGAAAGATGGAGGCACAGGGTTGAATATCTGCACATACAGGTTAATTGAGAAACTAGGCTTTTCAGAGAATGTCATTGATCCTAAAAATAAAATCACCATCAAGGCATATGATGAACAAGAAAGATCTTCTAAAGGTCTCATAACTTTACCAATCTGAGTGGGTCCTGTTGAGATGGATGTTACCTTCCAACTTCTAGATCTCCCACTAGCCTACAATATTCTATTGGGAAGACCTTGGATCCATGAGATGTAGGTAGTGCCATCAACATTCCATCAGTGTGTCAAATTCCCATTCCATGATGTAGAAGTCACTATTCCTGCAGACACTAGTTATGCTTGTAACGCATTAAGACAAGCAATGGATACCTTAGTCCCGCACAATAGTGTGGTGTCCAACTCTGAATCAACTATAAATTTACTGAAGGAAATGGAAAAAAAACTCAAGATAAAGGACATAGGTATGGGTGGATACACAGTGGAACCCGTACTATCACTCATATCTCTTCCCAGATCACCTAGGTCTTATGGGAAACCGTCAGAAGAGATGAAACCAACAACACCCCAAGAAATCTATGATGATAACTTTGTTAAAGCCAACACACCATTAGAAGATGAACAAGAGGAAAGAGCCACTCTAGATTGGTTATATAAGGAACCTGAAAATAATGAATTCAAACAATGTGTGATACCTACAGAAACATTTGGAGTGGGGTATAAGGTGGCTTGTAAAATGGGTTATTCAGGTAAAGGACCCATTGGACCTAATCAAAATGGATTTAAAGAATTGATCTTTGTTGAATACAGATGACCTAGAGACACAAATGGTCTAGTGTTCTTATCAAAGAAAGAACAAAGAGAAAAGAATCTCCTAGATAAAGGAAAGAGACATCAGGTTCATGAAGAGAAGAACACAATAGCAGAAAGCACTAACATCCCCACTAGCAAGTGGGATGATTCAAATGATTCTGATCTAGAGGATGTGTATCCTTCCCCCATTCCTCCCAATATTTTGTCTCTTCTCTTTGATGAAGATACATACCAGGTCAACGCTACCGAAGAGCATGTTCTAGAGGAATCACCAATGAATTTTGATCAGTTAGCCACTACTACATCCAAACAAGACCAAGATACAGAGAAAGGAGTCTAACCATAGCAGATTTTTTAGGTAGAACTCATCCAAATTGGGGGCAAAGAGTAGATTTCACTCATGTCCTTGATATGAAACCAAATGATGAAACAAACTCCGATTAATACGAGTTTGACAGTCTTTCAGAAGGTACTTTAGATAGAGAGGTGGATACAGTTCAGTGATATGTACCCACGCTCAGAGTAGGTGATGGCTTAGAGGTTAGGTCAAACAAATTAGGACCTCTAGTTTTTGACATGGGTTTTGATGATGCCGTTAGGGCTCTTTATGATTTGAACACATCTATACAAGGTTTAGGTCTAGGACTCTACTTGATAGTCACAGTCTATGATGAACATACTGTGAACGCCCTCGAACCCATTGAACCTTTTCCACTAAGGCATCCTGAACTTATTGATTGGTCCTTACAGGGACAACCCATTGAAATGCCTACATTTCCCAATGACTCTTCTTTAGCCTGCTATCTTAACGCTGCTGAACCTATCACTTCTTCCACCAGTGAACCTAGTGTGAGCATGACTGAAGCAGACATGAAGTATCTTAATTATAAAATAAAAATGAGAAAAATAAAAAGGCTTGAAGGCAAAAACCACATTGTGGTGGTTTCAGTTTCCAAAATAGTGAAAAGAAAAGACACATCCAAAGGTGAAAACCTCTTTGAGGTGCTTGAGGATGGGATTCTTGATGTCTTGCCTAGTCATTTATAGGAACGATCATTAGTGCTCATAGAGCCAACTCAACCAGTGAATATTGGTACAGAGGAACATCCACACATCATTCATGTGGCTAAATATTTATCTACAAAAGAGCTCAAGGAATTCATAGACTTCTTTAAAGAGAAGAAGATAGGTTTTCATGGACATACTCAGATATGCCTAGTTTAGATTTGGATCTTATCATGCATCATCTCTCAATAGCTCCTAGAGTAAAACCAGTAAAAAAAAAACTCAGAAAAATGCACCCTCATGTTGCATTACTTATCAAGGCTAAACTAGAAAAACTACTCAAAGATGGATTCATCCGAGTTATTGATTATGCAAAATGGATTTCCAACATCGTACCAGTATCAAAGCTAGACAAATCCATCAGAGTCTACACTAATTTTAGGGATCTCAACAAAGCATGTCCAAAGGATGACTTTCCTTTGCCTAACATTGACATGATTGTAGACATGACTGTTGGGTATGAAATTTATTCTGTCATGGATAGTTTCTCAGGGTACAACCAGATCAAGATTGCTCTAGACGATCAAGAAAAGACTACCTTTACATGTGCCTGGGGAACATTATGTTGGAATTTCATGCCTTTTGGTTTGAAAAATGTAGGAGCTACCTATCAAAGGGCAGTAACAACTATCTTCCATGATATGATGCACAAAACCATGGAAGACTATGTGGATGACACCCTTGCTAAATCAAAGAAACAATCTCTGCACCTACAAGATTTAGGCCCAATCATGGACATAATGGAAAATTTTAAATTACAGTTGAATCCTAAGAAATGTGCATTCAATGTTACCTCTGGCAAGCTATTGGGTTACATTATTTTATCTAAAGGCATGGAAGTTGATCCTGAAAAGGTATGAGAAATATTGGTAATGCCACCTCCTAAGAACATAAGTCAGATGAGAACACTCCAAGGGAGAATCCAGTCTATCAGAAGGTTAATCTCACAGTTGGCTGATAGAGCACAACCATTTATCAAGACTTTGCGCAAGGGCATTACTTATGAATGGAGTGAAGAATGTGACAAAAGTTTTAATCAAATAAAAACATACCTGGCAAACCTGCCACTACTCATGCCACCTCAACAAGGAAAACCATTAATTCTGTACATTTCAGCTACCTCAACGTCACTGGGGGCATTGCTAGCATAAGAAGATGAAAACAAGAAAGAACGTGCTATCTACTATACCATTAGAATCTTGGTATCCTATGAGATGAACTACTCTATGATCGAGAAAGCATGCCTGGCAGTAGTCTTTGCATCTTAGAAACTGCATCACTACACATTTGCTCACTCAGTCAAACTGGTGGCTAAAATTGACCCTTTTAAGTATCTCCTAAGTAAAGCTACCCTCACTGGTCAATTGGCTAAATGGGTTATGCTTCTTAGTGAATTTGACATAGAATATATTGAGCATAAGGAAATCAGACGGAAAGCAATTGTAGATCAACTGGTTGATGCTCCACTACAAGACAATGCACCAATCAATGTTGAGTTCCCAGATGGATCTATTCTACACATCACTCACAAATCCTGGAAAATGTTCTTCGATGGATCCTTTATGCAACAAGGTTTAGGTGCAATGATTTTTTTTTCTGACTCCTCAAAAATATTCCATTCCAAAGGCGTACAAGCTCATGTTTCCTTGTACAAATAACATCACAAAATATGAAGCATTAGTAAATGGAATCAAACTGGCTCTTGAATGGAATATTTCTAAGTTACATGTCCATGGTGACTCTCAACTTGTAATCAACCAAATCAATGATTTATACCAGAATAAGGATGAAAAACTCATGCCTTACAAATGAATGGTTGATGACTTTAAGAAATATTTCTCTTTCATCACATTTAAACAAGTCCCAAGGATATAGAATAGAGAAGCTGATGCCATGGCTATACTAGCTTCCTCACAACAACAAGAAGATGATTTCCGCTATGAGTTACTGGTGGAAGAAATCCATTTCCCTTCCTACAACTCCCCTGAATCCCAAATGGTATGTTCAGTCATTGAATAGGAATCCTCCCATTATCACCATGTTTACTCTTACTTGTGCCATTAGGTTATTCCTGATGGACTAACCAAAAATGAAAAATGACACCTCATCCGCAATGCCTCACAGTATGGTCTTGTGGCCAATGATTTGTATAGGTGAGGATTAGACAGTACTTTACTTAGGTGTCTAGAAAAAGAAGAGTCCAAACATGCGTTTTCTGGAGTCCATGAAGGAATTTGTGGTTCTCATTCTAACGGTCTGACTCTGGCCTGAAAACTGCTTAGAGTAGGGTATTATTGGCCAGATATGGAGAAAGAAGCTATCAAGTTTTCCAAAGCTTGTAAGAAATGCCAGCTTCATGGCAATATTATCCACGCTCCAGCAAGGGATCTCATTCCTTTTGTCACACATTGGCCCTTTCAACAATGGGCATTTGATCTCATTGGGTAGATTCACCCCTCATCTTCTAATGGACACAAGTTCATTATTACAGCTACTGAATATTTCACCAAGTGGGTTGAAGTAGTCCCACTCATTAAAGCGACTGGACAACAAGTCTCGCTGTTCATTCTGAACTACATCATTTGTCGCTATGGCATACCTTCCTCCATCATCACTGACAATGGAGGAAAATTTAAGAACAACACTATGGATGAGTTGTGTGAAAAATTCAAAATTACACAATACTGCTCTTCCATCTATTACCCACAAAGGTAATGGATAGGCTAAGGCCTCAAATAAAAATTTGTTGAAAATCTTGCATCATACAGTTAACAAGTCTGGAAGGGATTAGCACCTACAGATCAATCCTGCATTATGGGCTTATAGAATGAGCATCAAAACACCTACAGGGGCAACCCCATTTGCACTGGTATATGGGGCAAAAGCAGTCTTACCCCTAGAGGTAGAAATCCCATCTCTTAGGGTTTCTTTACGCAAACTTGTACCAGATGAAGAGTACAGAGTTTTGAGACTCCAAGAACTAGAGCTACTAGATGAATGTCGAAAAGTGGCCTTTGATCACCTCAGAGCTTATCAGAAAAGAATGTCAAGAGAATACAACAAGAAATTCAGACCTAGAAACCTTCAGGTGGGTGACCTTGTGTTGAGAGAAAATCCCTGCAATCAGTCACATAGAGAACAAAAGGGGAAGTTTGAACCCAACTGGCTGGGTCGTTATATCATTATTGCAACATTCAGCTCTAGAGCCTATTGACTCTCCACACCTGAAGGAGAACTTCTTTGAGATCCCATCAACACTCTCCATCTAAAGAAGTTCTACACCTAAGGCGTTCTCGGTGATCAACACCATGTACATACTTATGATCCTGAAAAAAATCTAAAAATTGTAAAAAGTCTTGAAAAAATGATAAACTTGGTGAAAACCTAGCAATAGGCGCCTTGATGCATCAATAAAAAAAATTAAAAAAATGGAAAAATACAAAAAAAATTGAAAAATAAGAAAAAGTGCCTTGGTAAAAACTTAGTAAACAGGCGCCATGGTAGCAAAAATAGAATCTCAGCCAAGTAGGTGAAAACCTAGTAAACAGGTGCCTCTTATACTCAGCACTCCATTTATCAATGCTCAGTCTTGGAAACCCTTTGCTTGAGTTTGTACATAGCTTTCAGTCACTTTCGTGACACTCAGGTTCTTCTGAGAACCCTCCTGGCTTGAAACCAATCTAGAGTCATAACCTAGGGGCAATCAAATTGAAGTTGTCCTTGCAATATGAGTCAATTCAGTCATTATCATTTGCTACTAGGGGCATGGGTCCCCAAATTTGATCACATATTTGGTTTACACCAGAGTCAGTAATCTTGTCATTTATGAAGGACAACTCACTACTAATACAAGAAGGTGTTTCTCAACACCACAATCAACAGTGTTTCTTAAAACTATCTTTGGATACATCTGTGTTTCTTAACACACATTAGATATCACAAAAATAAACAACAGATTGATAGAAATCAAACACATCACACTCACAAGCATGATGGTGTTTCTAAACACCTCATACATATACACATCTAAAAACTTTGAAACTAGCTGACGTATGCTGAACTTCTCTTTGTATGTTGCCTGTTCTCATTGATTTTTGTTAATCTTTTCTTTGTCTATTTCTTGTTGGTGTGGTCCCAATGATCCAACAACATCAAATAAACTGGGTGTATGTGATAAGAGCTCCCACATTAAGGTGGAAAAGCCTCATATCCCTCGATCTTGTTTATTTGTACGCCAAGGTGAGGTCAGACCTATCTCCTTGACTATTATTGCTCTATTTATTTATGCAAGATTTCACTCATGTTTATCTTGGATTTGAATGCCTCGATACTAGTGTACTCTTGCAACATCAATTGGAAATAGTGTTCAGGTCATCTTGGTTTTTGTGCCTCGATGCTTACGTTAGTTTCCCATATCTTATCCGATGAAAGTCATATTCATATTCTTATGGTCGCATTGGCACCAATAAGGATTGTATCGAATCCAATGTTCAAAAAATTATCAATGATGAAAATTTTTAATGCTAAAGCTTCAGTGACTACACCTTAGGTTGCATTCATGTTAGTCTTGCATCTACATCTACATCTGCATAGTGTTGAAATCTGTATAATATCGATATCTATCTCCAATGTGAAGGATCTGAGGTTCTTATCGATCACTCTTCTCATAGTCAAGCTGTCAGTTAGGCATAAACATGACACCCCTTGCTAAATCAACTATCCTGATTCTATTCTTAGGATTGAAATCAAAATCTACAGCTGACTACTTGCACAACCAATGGAAATCTCTCATGCTTTTCTTCTAATCAATCCATGTATCTTACTTTTGGTCAATCACAGTCAAACAAGACCTCTCATCAAGTACATCTTTTTTCCTAACCACGTGGGACCTATTTCTAATCAGATCAGCTTCTTCTTGCATCATGTTATCAATCAAACTGCTTCTCATTCTTGGGGCACCTAGCCATATTTTGATTTCGCTCCCGAGGGGACAGGATCAGGACATCAATATTCTAGTGATCACATCCTCAATCAAAACCCCATTTCTTGGGGCATCTCAGCTTCATCGCAAATCAAAGGCAACCTAATCAATGGTCTTATAAAATGGTGAATACACTC
This sequence comes from Thuja plicata, assembly GCA_018584345.1. Classification (NCBI taxonomy): domain Eukaryota; kingdom Viridiplantae; phylum Streptophyta; class Pinopsida; order Cupressales; family Cupressaceae; genus Thuja; species Thuja plicata. The sequence continues at coordinate 1,154,334 of MU226068.1, read as the reverse complement.
AAAACCAGACACGATCGGTCTTATACGGGCTATTTATTATTGAAACCAAATACATTGATCAAACTAGCTTCATCACTTCAAATCAAGTCAATTTTCTTGCTAATCAAATCTCTTAACAATAATCAATTTCATCACTTCAAATCAAACTGGTTACTCATTCAAACCAATCAAAAGGTTTAAGAGTTCCTCACAGATGTTCAGTTCCATCGCTTCAAATCAAACTAAGCATTCTGTTTATATCTTTTGATCGATCTTCATCCAATCAAGCTCAGATTCGGTCTTCTTCTTCTTCAAAAGAATGGTTTCATCACTTCAAATCAAACTGTTATGGGTCTTCTTGCTAATAGGTCTTTGACTCAATGTGCTGATCTCACATCAATTCAAAGAGGGGCAAATGTAATGACCTAAAAATGGTCATCTAAACCCTAGACCCCCAATCTCAATGATTAATCAAGAAATCCTAATCTTGATTATTCTAAGTCCTTAATCAAACAAGCAATTCATCAAATGCAAGCTAACCTGACCCGAACCCTAGGTCCTAATCGATCATTGTACTTGATTAATTAATTAATTTCTAAAATCACAATATATTGGCAAATAAACCTTAAGTTAATTATTTAATTGATATTCTAATATATTAATTAAATAAAATTACTAAATTGTCAATAAAATTCAAAAAGGAATTAAATTAATTAAAAAAA
>MU226068.1:1133445-1148514 GCA_018584345.1 Thuja plicata | reverse complement strand
CCATATGCTAGATCAAGTACCATTGGCGTAACATTGGGATCTCCATTACGATGAGCTTCTTTAACCAATGATGCAACACCATCCCATGTTAATGAGAGACCATTTTCTTGAGATTGTTGAATCTATATCATCATCCAATCAAGATTGTTTGCAATATACAAATGTAGTGCATCCCACTCACAACCAACTATAAAAAAAACAAATAGACCAATTAGAAATAACTTATATTGAAGATTTATAAGAATTAATAAACTACAATAACATCGTATACTTACCTCTCACTTTCCTCAATCTACCTTTCCCCATCAAGTACTCCCCTTCTAATTTATTAATAGAGTTGGGATCCCAAATGCAATCTAAATGGATATTTGCTGCAAACTTGGGAAGATATTCACTAATGTACACCATGGTCTGGTATACCATATATCCCTCCACCATAGAAACCTTAGGACATGCTCTTTGTTGAACCAAGCCCTTCATAAATTTCAAGTTCCTCTCAACCATCCACATTGACCTAGTTTGTACAAGTCCACACAATTCAATCTCCTCAACTTGATGTATGAGGTAGTGTCCTTGAGCATTGAAAAAAGTTGGAGGTAGACACTTTTGCATTTCACACATAAGCTAGGGAATTTTTCTCTTCCAATATTTTATATCTTTTTTTATCAATTTATTTAGATGATAACCACCTAAAAGAGATTCAACTTGCAAGAAAATATAAACAATATTTTAGAAAAAAATATATAATAAATTACATAAAAAGTAAAGCAAGTCATAAAAATAATATCTGTTCAACAAGTCTAAGAAATAACACTTCTAACCTCATGTATTTTCCAAGATCATATATAACTTGTTTAACATTGTTGTCAAACTGGTGTGGGAGGGATAGAGGTAGGACATATTGCAATAATTGAAAAATGATCTTTTGAATATATTATAAAATAATACAATAAAAGGTACATGCAATTTAAAAATATATTGTAAATAGAGAACATGACTTACCTTGACGAAGGTATGCCAATAATGTGTTTTCAACCCTGGCCCAAAATCACCTTTCTTTGATATAAGACTGCTTATATCTGCAGCAAATCCTGTTGGAATTTTTTTTTTTTTTAATGACTTCTTTTAATGCACTACTTTGTTGCTCAGTTAATAACAAAGGAAGGGCACTCATATTTATGTGGTCTCCATTGTTATTTGATTCAATGGAAATTTTCAGTGCATGACTGGATTCATGAATGTCATTACAAATTTTGGCAATTTTTTCTTTGTCACGCCTTCCATCCAAGATTTTCCATAGTGTCTCTAATACATTCTTTCCAATATGCATAACATCAAACAAATGCATGATTGGGAGATCCTTGTAGTACGAAAACCTACTAAATTGACTAGGATAACTTTTTATTCCTCTAGGAAGTTGGTCATTGATGCCTTGATGACCTTCACGAGCATCAATTACATAATTAGTAAATAAAAGACAATATCAAAATATAAATTTCAAACAAAAATCATCAGATGGAATGACATTACCTCGGCGATTTAGTCTATTGTATTCCAACTTCCATAGACAAGGTTTCATTCTTCATGGCCTTGATGTTGTCTCTTCTTTCCCATTAAAAAGATGTTTTTTGATAATTTGATACTTATGATTATTGTGGAGAAAGTGCCTAAATTCATCGAACACCTGCTTTCCTAAACTTCTTAAATGACGAGATTTCATCTTCAGACCACAAACTATACATGCGAATTTACCCTTTGTCTGAAGACCTAAAAGATACTGTACAATTAGATCATGTACAATTATCATGCACAACTTAAACATACAACAATAATGTGTAAGCACTATAAAATACCAAAAATATGTGACCTTAACAATATATAACATACCGCAAAAATGAGTTAGCCCAGGGGCATCATGTATTGTCCATACGAGAATTGCATGGAATTGAAAATGTATTTGTCCTATTGGTCTAAAGATGTCATACATAGTGACCCCATTCCATAGCTTCAACAACTCATCAATAAGGGGCTCAATATACATGTTCATATCTTTAACTTGGTACTTACCTAGTTGAATGAACAAAAACATTACATAATTATTATGACCATTTTGATGCGATTTTTATAAATTAATTTAGATAACTATTAAATGAAAAAATATTTAGTACAATCATTGACAACATTATGTGCTCCCTCATTATGGACATCCAAGGAGGAATGTTATTGTTAAGAACAAAAACAGGCCACATTGAGTAAACAAATCTCATATCTCCAAATGGATTGACACGGTCCACTTCCAATGAAAGCTTGAGATTACAAGGTTCTTCTTTAAAGTGTTGCCATGTTTTTTCTGTCTTAAAATGCAGAACCATCCATAGGCATTCACATAATTTTATCTTGACTTCTATTGCGTGCATGGTAATCCATAAATTGTGCCAAGCTAGTGCACCTGAATAATCGTTGAAGACATAGAATAATGGGAATGTACCGAAGAACCTTGTGAGACACCTTTTTTGTTATTTGATCTGACTGATATCTACTAATATGATAATGAGAGCATTCTATTGAAAATTCATGTTGTTTATGATATAGAATGAGATCATTGGGACATGCATGTATTGTCTGATACTTTATTCCAATTTGATTCATAATGGTAGATAATTCTTGGTACGAACAAGGTAGAATGTTTGATGGTGGTAACAAAAACTCACCTATCAACCTACAAAAACAAATATGAATTTTTAATATAATGAATAGTAATGGCATGCTAACATTGAAGATGAAAAAATGGCATACCTTAGCATATGTGACATTGCTACATTGGATAAACCATTCATAACCTTCAAGTTCACCAATAACACTATAGATGAGAGAAGAGTTGTTTGGGAGCCTTGGTATAGGGGCTCGTATGCCTTCTCAAGTATAGGTATATCAAGACCATCTTCATGATCATTATTAGATGTGCTAGTACCATCATCATGATATCTTGATCAGCTACGCCATCAACTACGCCAATACCATCTTCTTCAATCATGTCCTCTGGCACATTATCAACTATGCCAATACCATCTTCTTCAATTGTGTTCTCTGCCACAGGATCATATTCTTCCATAGGAGCATTATCCTTGGCTTGGATATTCACACCTCCATGTTCCTCCAGTTGAAAATCCACATTTACCAATCGAAAAAAATTGTACCCCCCTTCAACGTGACCATGTTGCCTATAATAAATTTGGGTTGTTATGATTAGAATTCTTTGATTCTTTAAGCCCTTACACTTTTTGCAAGGACAATTAAATTTATCACCTTTTCTTTGGAACTAAGACCACAATCTAGCAATTGTCTCATTATTTTATTCTGGGTTCATATTGCCAGGTGTGGACTTTTTTCACAGGCAATTATTCAGGCTATAAATATACAAAATGGAAACATAAAAGCATTGGTAGTATCTTGTATATAATAAAAAATAATAAAATATTACAATATTACATAGAGAAGTCTTATTTTGTTTTCATCTTAGGGAAGAATAAAAGATGGAAAGGAAATAGAAGTGAAAAAACTTGCTACGAAGTCAACACAAGGTAATGAACAATTTATGAACAATTTTAGAACATTGCTAAGATCATAATGATAACAAGAGGTGGAGCATAATAATAATATGTAATAATTACTGTTATATTTCAAAAAAAAATTCTTCCATGTACATAATAAATAAAACAACTAAGGTAAAACAAAATAAATTATAAGTTAATAAAATAATTTCAAATCGGATGTATTTAAAATCTTTGTACTAATTGCTAATATAATGAAAACCAGAGATATCGGAGAATAGTATTGGAAAATGAGACTTGGTAAGATCATGGATTATAACATTTCTATTTGGACAGGGACTGAATTGATGACCTTAAAGAGGACCTATTGTTACAATTCAATTAGAGCGTGTAAAATCAAATTGATTTTTTTTTTGTTTCTAACTAGAGGGGAATGATCAAAACATACCATTTGATTGCGGATCATTTGGAAATGCCATTATTTTCTACTTTTATCTATAATTGTTTATAGTGTTCCAGTGAGTTATGATGCATTGAGATCTCAAATGCATTGGAAGCTATTTATTTGAACATACAGGAAATGTCATTATTTTCTACTTCTATCTATAGTTGTTTATAGTGTTCCAATGAGTTATGATGCATTGAGATCTCAAATGCATTGGAAGCCATTCATTTGAACATATAGGAAATGCCATTATTTTCAACTTCTATCTATAATTGTTTATAGTTTTCCAATGAGTTGTAATGCAGTCGGATCTCAAATGCTTTGGAAGTCATTCATTTGCAACTTACATTGAAATACCATTATTTTATTTTTCTATCTGTGATTACTTATAATTTCTCAAAGAGTCATAATGCACTGCAGTCTTATATGCATTGGAAGCTTCATTGATTTACAACTTATATTAAAATACAATTATTTTCTACTTCTATCTATAATTGCTTTACAGTTTTGAATGAGTTATAATGAATCAATATATTATCTACAATTCACTCAAGAATTTAATTAATCAAATTGAGTGCTTCATAGCATGACGGTGACATAGAGATGCAAGTCCAACCTGAACATTCCAATTGTTGGCCTTAAATCTTTTTCATTTTTCCCAGTTTGTATCAAATTTCTGCATCGAATATGACAGTCAATCAAGCCCTCTAAGATTGCACAATCCAATTCTCATGGCTATTTGAGGATTGATAAAATAAGTTTTGATTTCAAATTGAATTTGTTTACTTTTGAAATCAAATAATTTTCAAAACTTTTCTCTTCCCCTAACTCTTCAACATAATACTTTAAAATCTATTTAATTAGAACTGTATAAACAATTTGATTTATCTAAAATTTTCCCCTTAATTGTTGAATTCCTTTGGTGGCGGGTATTTGCCAATGTTTTTTAGTAGAAAATACATGTTACAAAATATGGCCTCCAGAACAAAATTCTATCAAAAGTATTTGAAAATAGAATTTCAAACAACCATTGTAAATATTCTGAGATGGTCTGAATCCCAGCTCTGCTAGACTAGATGCACCAACCATCTCCAGCTCTTCTTACATTTCTAAACCTTTTAGCATCTTAGATATTAAGAAATACTGCTTTAGGAATAATTGCATACAAAAAAATTAAAGAATCAACAATGTGTGAGTTTCTCTGTGTTTTGGGCTTACTTTAGTAGAGGTAATTCACTTAGATTTTTCAAACAAAGGAGAGGACAGAATGCCTTACCTACACTATAAAATAGGGCCATTGTGTCTCAGAATTCTATACTCCACAAATTTTACCTCGTAGTGTAAGGTACATTTCCAATAGATTTTATAGAGCCTGCAATCATTATTGCATACAATGAACCCTCTAGTGGCTTCAGATTCTCTTCTTCCATATTTGCAATTATTTAAAATATAACCAATTGATTTCATTTTTAGTGTATTCACTCTAAATTACTACACATCCAATTGTCTCCACTCCTAGTTTAGTAGAATTTTGATAGATGATACATTGAAGATGAGGCCTTTTGACTTTTTCCACCACTTGCAAGTATTACATGAATCAAGAAAAGTAACTTTTGCTGCCACTTGCAAGAACTACACAACCAATTTTCTCCACTCCTAGTTTGGTTGATGTAGGAATATTGGAAATGAACATTTGTAAATTTGGTTGCATGGGAACATTGCTAAAAAATTAAATGATAAGTTCTGTCCTATGCACATAAAATTGAAAGATATGGTTGCTGAAAAATTGGAGTCAATATTCTATTATTATATTCTAAGAATCAATTTGTGAAGAAAAAGAAAAATGGAAGGAATGATGTTTCATTTAGTTCTAATTAGCATCATATCTTTGAATTTTCTTTCTTTTAGTCTCACTTGGTTAGAAATTGTTTTTTATCTAAGTTCTTTGGTCAACTATACCATCTAGAATATTAAGAAAATATTGGAAAGTTAGTCAAAATAAAATATGCTATTATTGATGGACCATAGATGGAAATGATGTGACATGGGGAAGATCAAAAGTCTCAAAAAATAGATAGGTCAAAAGGTGTTTTCCCATAAGATATATAGATCCATAAAAATCTACCAATGATTTTCATGTGTAAAGTAGTCTACAGGAGATCATATCACTTTGGAAGATTAGCACATTGAAAATGACTTCCAAGACTGGTCTATAGATGCTCTGATATTATACTCAACACTTGTACAACACGTGGCCAACTAGACCAGTAAAAATTATTGGGTGAACATAGAATTCGACAAGTGATAAATATTTTATGATGGCAACTTCTACAAGCTAAACACTACAGAACCACCTATACTTGAACATTAACACTGCAATGCTTGGCCAAGACAACAAAGATAAAATATTGAAACCCAGAGTAAATATGGAGCCACAGAACCCAAGAAGTCCCAGATGTTTTTGTCTGTCAACTGCATTCAAGCTCACAAATAACACAACTTTGTTTCCATCACAGAAATGCCTATTTTTGGATCACTTTTCCATCACAGCTACTTTTCATAACAACTACTTTAACATTCTGGTGCCAAATAAATTCTCAAATGAAAAAAGCATATCAAATTATAGAATATCTTCAAAGGTGTTCTTAAGCATCAAATTAGTGATATCTTCAAAGGTGTTCTTAAGCATCAAATTGATAAATTTAGATATGAACAGGCTAGTGTGAAAATGGTATATGCAATTCTATTTATGGGGCATAGCCATACTTATGGCATAGCTGCACTAAAAGACATTTTATGGGATGCAATTAGCTCCAATCATCATCCTACATCTTTAGTAGCATCCAAGTGTGATCAAAGTTTGACTCCAATTCAATTTCAGTGCTTTCCACAAGTTGGATGAGTTATTAAATAATTCATTACTATTTCACTAATGTGATCTAATGTTGAGAAATCATAAATAGACTACTTAGTGTACTAGCTCGTTGGAGAGGTAATGAAATGTATTAAAAGTTGCACTCCTAGTTAAAGGTGGATTTGTGTATGAAACGTTATTATTATTTCAAAATGAAAATTTTGAGGGGAAAAAATATTATAATTTTGAATTGCAAATTCCCTCCAAAAAAGCTATAAAAGGTGTTGGAGCTCATTTGTGCATATGTTGAAGATTTCTATAACAAAATATTGGTGGAATGAACTTTTAAGTACTCCCTAAAAATCATTTGAAGACCAAAACCTTCATTTGATTGCTAGTTTTGGACCATGTCATATTACAAGGATTTATTCTTACTACACAAAATTGTATTTACATTGTATTTCTAAGGGAACCAGATCTAGTGGTCACCTAATCCATTTTTTCAGACCTAATTTTATCCTTGAGAAAATGATACTTAACGGGGACACCATATTCCTCGCACTCTATTAGAGAATCCACATTATTGGGATTGAGTAGGGTCAAATATTGACATAAGCAACACCATTTCATTTTCCATATTATTGGGTTCCCATTTCAAAATCTACTGAGATAAGTAAGAAAATAGAGTTGTAGGATGCATCGCTGTACCCAAATCCATTGTTGGTTTCTCTTTTAAGATCCTTCTTCAAATGAAGATTTACAATAATAATGGCAGGGTTGTAATCACCTGTAGTATTGTTTCTAATTATGTTGTTTCACCATTTGCAATTGAGTTGGAAGTACTTTCTATAGAGATGAACTGAGGTGAATCTTTACACTGTTCTTTCTGAGGGAGAGGACTGATTGCAGCCTGTATATCTCTAGATTGATTTACTACTATTTGGCTTATCAACATTGAATGTATGCTGATCATTTTAAGTAACCTCCAATATATCGTTATCTATCTCAGTACGAGCTTCAATATGATTTTCTTAATATATTTAATTTGCAGGTGGGGGTGGTGGGGGCTATGATTTTAACTTTTCCAGTATAAGCACATTGGAATGTCCCTTTTTCTTTTCAATTTACATTTTTCTCTTGACCATGGAAAGTGACTTCTTTGACAAACCAGAACTAATCTCCCTATAGCTGAGGTAGAATTTATTGACTCTTACACAGTAACATCTAGGGTCTTCTCATGAAAACTGCATGACCAAAACTATTTTGATAATCAGAGTCTGTAGGATCTATACTTGTAGATAAACAAAAGGAAAGTGAGAGACAAATACTCCCTAAAATATAGAACTTATACTCCTTTGATTATTTCATTATGTTTACAATATTATTTCTATAGTTCTTTGACATTATATTATTAGTGAAATTAGTTGTCTCAAATTTGTAAAAATTCCAAGAATTTAGAAAATGGTTTTTAAGAGTTTGTGCTAATAATGTATATAGTTGTTGTTTTATATGACTCAATTCAAGTTCAAAAGTTCTCAAATGTAAAAATCTCAAAGTATGTACCCATTCAAGGTGTATGAATATTTGCACTAGCAATAACTTTTCTATGTTCAATAGATGTAATTAAATTTTCTAAGGATGTACTTAAATGTTCTAAGGTGTAAAAGGTTTTGATATTCAGGAACAGGAAAATTTATGTGTTTAGAAGACTCTCATTTGGATGTTTTGATGATTAAATTGTTGACAGGTGAATTGTTTCAAGCCTCATATTTCACATACTTGAACACATGGCCTAGAGATTTCACATACTTGAAGATATTGTGATATGATTGGCTTCATTCCATATGAATTGAATTTTATATTTCTCCACGACCTTAATACATTCCCATTTCTAGTCCAAATCACCAGCATGTTGTAGAATCTAGCAATTTAAGGAAGAAACTTAGTTGTCTCAGATTGGCATGGTTATTTAAAGAATTTGGTAGATTTAATCTTGCTTCTAAATGGTGTCTAGATCATATTCAAACTTGTTGGACCTCCCTTCAGGAGAGTCTCTGATCTTTGTCATCACAATAAACATATGAGTTAGCCACTAAACCTCACCAGCACAAGACCTTAAAAAACACCTTGGGGTTTGAATTTATTATTTTATTTTTTCAAATAGATAGCTGTGGATAGGATTTGAAAATGTGGCTTGTAAATCTTGAGTTTTTGGATTACTTAGCTTTTGGCTTGAGATTATCTTTATAAATATGTCAGTATCAACACTTGGATATGTTGCATTGACATTTTGTTCAAAAATTCTAGTTTCTAGATTTATATCACACAAAATCAAAGATTCTTAGAACCTTTCCACCCAAAATTACATTATAAGATTTAAATCATTCAAATATGGTAATAGAAAATGATACTAAGTGGAAATTCTATGTAGGAACAAAGACTATGTGTTAATAGTTAAAAACCTAGCCCAAAAAATCAAACATATAACCCTAGAAACAATATTATACAGAAGGATTACATAAGAAACAACTTTAACCTAAGAATTGTAAATCATTTTTAAAAAACAACTCTTCACCTTAGATTTCTTTCCATTTACTATAAATTTAGTCTATGGTAATAACTTGAAATCTTTTCAAATTTCACTATATGAATTCGAATGACGAAAGCTTTTTCAAGCTATACATAAATAATCAAATCAATTTCAACAAATAGAAAAGCTCTCAGAAACTGTATGTAATGTAAAACAAGAATTACCTTTAGATTTTGGGAAATGAAGCTGGTTGTTGATATGATTTCTTACTCAGTCTTAGGTCTCTGACTTCTATTATGAGAAAACAAAGCAGTACATGGAAGCAAGCTGGTTCACGCATGAAAATAGAAACATAAATAAAAACAAAGCCCTCAATTTTAAAACAACTGGTAGATAAAAATGGATTACAAATCTAGCTAGGAAACCCTAACACTGAGAATGTACTATCATTTCCTCTAGAGTTTTTAAGGAAACATACCGGTATTATGACGATGCACAATGCTCATGAAGCCCTTCCAGTATTCATATGATGCACAATGCTCATGAAGCCCTTCCTCCTGCCCACGATCCGGCTAAGATAGAATGAAGTGAGTTTGATCACTTTTCTTTTTTTTTTGTTTATATCCCGATTTGGTCAAAATTTATGCAATAAACTTGACTAAAGTTAAAATTTCAACCTTTTCGGGACATAAAAAAAAAGTGAACATTACAAGCCAAAAGGGCCTTTGGTTGAAAATGAAGGTCAAAAATGAGGCCCAAATGTACTAGTGGATGAAGGCATATTCCTAGGTTACTCCAGTAAAAGAAAAGCATATAAGTGGTTGAATCTTTCCACTCATAAAGTTATAGAAAGTGTGCATGTAAAGATTGATGAGTTTGCAGAGAAAAGAGCAGTAAAGAGCCCAAAGACTACAAGAATTTTATGTATTATGAACCTGATACTATTCCTAAGACACAAGCAATGGTGATTGGTCAGCAACCATGTCAGCCATTGAATTCATTAGTGCAAACTTTGCTACAACTTACTCAACGTAAGTTGCATCCTGTGCAACTTGAGCTACTGACAGAAGAAACTGAGTCATAGATAGAGGGAAATGAGTCTCAAACAAAGGAAACCAAGTCTCTGATAGTGGAACCTGAGTATTAGTCAGAAGAACAGATCAAAGTATTTGAGCATGGAGAACATAGTGGAGCAAGCCCGAAATCAAAATTGAAGGAACCTATACTTGCCAAATATGTCAGAAGGCATCATGCACCTGAGAAAATAATTGGAGATTAGACAAAAGGTATAATGACAAGGAATAAACTTAAAGGTGCATGTTTTCTTAGTGAATTTTAACCTAGAACCATTAAAGATGCATTGAATGATGAAATTTGGATTGAAGCTATGAATGAAGAGATTGAGCAGATAGAAAAGAACAAAACCTGGACTCTTGTGCCTAGACCAAAAGAAAAGAATGTGATTGGATCTAAGTGGGTTTTTAGAAACAAGTCGAATAAAAAAGGTGAAGTTTCTAGAAACAAGGCAAGATTAGTATGTAAAGGATATGCTCAAGAAGAGGGAATTGATTATGGAGAAATTTTTTCTCCTATTACTAGAATTGAAGGAGTCAGAACTCTTCTAGATTATGCAGCACATAAAGGATTCAAGGTATACCAAATGGATGTAAAATATGCATTCCTGAATGGAATTCTCAAAGAGGAAGTCTATATAGAGAAAATTGAAGGATTTGTTGATCCTAACAAAAGGAATATGGTTTCCAAATTTCACAAAGCTTTTTATGGACTAAAGAAAGTACCTAGAGCATGGTATGAAAGACTGCATGGTTACATGGTAAGTATTGGATTTTAGAGAACTAATGATAATAGTAGGTTGTACATCAAAGAAGGACCTCAGAACAAGATACTACTTGCATAGATTTTTGTTGATGATATACTATTCACTGGATATGATGATTTATGCAAAGAATTTTCTGAAGCAATGAGTAAGGAATTTGAGATGTCTATGTTTGGAGAAATCAAATTCTTTGTTGGTTTAAAAGTACATCAGATGAAGAATGGTATTTTTATTACTTAGTCTAAATACATCAGAGAGATACTTAAGAAATTTGGAATGGAAGATTCCAAACCAGTTGGGACACCTATGTCTACTAGACATAAGTTATCTAAGGATGATGACTCTAAAGAGGTAAATAAGACTACCTACAGATCCATGATTGGTAAACTTTAATATGTTGTTCACACTAGACCTGATATTGCATTAGAAGTTGGTATTGTTGCAAGGTTTTCAGCTAATCCTAGAGAGAATCACTTGATGGCTATCAAAAGGATTCTGAGATATCTTAAGGGTACTAAAGAATATGGATTATGGTATAAGAAAGGAGGAAACTTTGATTTGAAGAATTTTACTAATGATTATTGGTCAAGAAGTGTTGATGAAAGAAAGAGCACCTGTGGTGGAGCGTTATTTCTTGGTAAGAGGTTAGTCTCCTGGACTAGTAAGAAACAAAATTGCATCTCTCAGTCTATAGCAGAGGAAGAGTATGTTGCTGCAGTAGTGAATTGTTCAAATATCATATGGTTCAAACAACTATTGTTAGGTACATGAAGGGGGAAATTAAAGAACCAGTTGTTATCTACTGAGACAACACTAGTGCTATTAACATTTCAAATAACCTTGTGATGCATACTAAGACCAAGCATATTACAATAAAGTATCATTTTTGAGAGAATTGGTTTTAGACAAAGAAGTAAGGTTGGAATATGTGAACATTAAAGAACAAATTGCAAACATATTCACCAAACCTCTACCTAAGGATGCATTTGTGTATCTAAGAGGAAAGCTACGGGTGATTCACCTAACTGAAGCTCACTAAAGTATAGTTTATTGATGCATCCACCGAGCTACAGTAAAGATCTAACAAGTTGATGCATGTTTGTCAGAGCTTATTGCATATGAATCAGTAAATCAAGTACATTACAACTTCTAAGTAAAAAAAAAGAGACAGTTTATTGGATGGAGTCTTTGGCATTTGATGTCAAAGAGGGAGAATTTATTGATGTCATACAAAATAAATTTTATGGAGAGTTGAAAGAAATTTTGTTGAGGATTATTTTATTATCAGAGATTGATGAAAGAGGGAGAAATATGTATTTTAGTGATTATGAAGATATAGGGAGTTTTTGGCTGAGAATCAGGATGAAGCTAAGGATATTATTAGAATGAAGCTAAGGACATAAAAAATATATAAATTTCATTCTTGTTTCTATTTCTCTAAAATTCTTTGTATTATGACATGTTGTGTTGCCATCGATGCCAAAGAGGGAGATTGTTGCAGACAATTATTCAATTGTATATTGTCATTAATGTTAAAAAAATGTCTACAATCAAACTGAGCACAGTCAGTGCATGCCAAGTGATTTTTAGTGTGAAATTATTTCATTCGGGCATTATAGTAACAGTCAGGCATTGCAGGATTATAGTGTTAACCGAGTTAGATATTTAGTGTCAGCCGACTAACAACAATTTACACTTTATATTAAATTAGATATATGCAGCTAATAGATTTGAGTTTATTGTTTATTTGGAAGGTTGTTCAAGCCAACTTGACAAGGCCTATCATATACATGTAAGGTCAAGTTTGGATTGAAAATGTAAGTGTGGAATTTTTGATATGAAGAGTGAAGGCGAAATCAGATGGGATTATGATTATGAAAAAAATATTAGACAAAGATGCAATAGAATATTTGATCAATGAGGATCCAGTTTAATCCAGAGCAGAGATCTGAATCAGCAAAGATAGTTGCTACTTCAAACAGGTCAATTCATTGTTACTCTCTAACAATTGTAGAAGTGATTTCAAAATCTCTAAAGAGAGTAGACTTAACAGTCTTTTGTAAATCCTCTCACAAGGTGACATTTCTATATTGAACTATTTCAAGACCTCTAACAAGGCCACTCCTTACAGGGTTATTAAATCCTCTAATAGGTTCACACCTAGAAGTGTATTTTTGTAACCTTTAACAAGGTTGGCTCCTAACAGGGTTCACTTCAGAAGAGTGAAAAATAGTAACTAGTTACATTGGTGGTTTTTCCCATATGGGGTTTCCACGTTAAATCTTGGTGTCATCTGTGTACATGTTATTTGTTTTATTTTTTATGTTTATACACTTATTCACTGAAGGTTAATTACATATAAACATGTTAAGATTTCTTTTTTAACCGAGTTACAAGTGAATATCTTTGATGACCGAGTGACAGTGAAAAGTTTGTTTAAGACATCTAAGGGACTTGGGATTTGTTTTGTGGTAACTGATTCACTCCTCCCCCTCTCAATTACTCAACTCATTTCCAACACTCCCAACATGCTCACAAAGATAGCCATGTGGCACACACACACAAGGTACACATGCCAAGATTATCCCAAAACATGAATACATTATCATGCAATCCACAATGATATGATCACACAGACACATGGTATCTCATGCACTCAACCAGAACGTCAAAAGTAAGAGCAAGGGACTAAAACCATGTAAGAAATAAGGCACAAAAACATATATCTATTGACTTACTAAAAATTGAGTGGGTGCATAGTCCAAGAAAGGGAGTATCATCACATAATTAGACAAGGAACAAAATGAACTATCACCTCAGCACAACATGACTCATGCATCACCAAGTATCCTATTGGAAATGTGGGGAATAAAATTTCCCATTGCCTCACCACACTATGACTCATGCCTTGGCATGTCAGAATCTCTTGGCCTTCTCCAAATGCTTTTTCCCATTGGGAGTCCACACACATGTAGGAGGAATATTAACCATTCTTATCTTAATTAAGTGTCTTACCCATTAAATTTTATTTATTTTTCACTAGATTAAAGACTCTTCAATGGGTTACCTTGGTGACCTCATTGTGCCCCAATCCCACCATCAAGAGCCACTCCCTAAATTGGATATTCATCCACTCTAGTCACACAAATGGTGTATGAATTTTTCTAAGGAAAAGAATGAAAATGCCTGTGTGCATAAATGTTGACACACTTCTATGAATCATTCCATCCAAGGTTGCTCAAGAATGAGGCCTCAAATATCGATCCATAGCTCTCTAGTCATGGAGTGTAAAGGTTTGAAATGGAGGCCCTCAGATTTGACCTAGTTAGTGCCTATGCAAGTACACCATGAAACGAGAGATTCAAATGCATGAAAATGAGATCTACTCTATATGATAACAATGCATGAAAAGAAATTAATCTAAATGATAACAATGCATGATTAATCTATGAAAGGAGATACAAATGCAAGTTTAATCTATGAAAATAAACATGAATCTAATCTACATAAATAGCCATGGATGCAAGAAGAAGTAGAAAAGAAGAGAGAAGTTGCAATATCCAAGCTCAAGTGCTCAAATCCTCCTCCAAAATTGCTCTCCAAACCTGCAGCATAACAATACTATGAAAACGATGATATCTAAAAATGAGAAAGAGAGGTCTCCTTTTAAAGGAAAGTGAACAATTGAGATTAAGAGGAAAAAATCAAAGGCTATGATTAAGAGGCAAAAGCCCACCACCTAGGAAGATGTGATGAAAAAGGGATTTTTATTTACTTTTCATTTAATTTATTTCCTTTTTCATCAAATAAAGTGCTTTAAGTGGGGATTTTTATTTATTTAATTAAAAGAGG
>MU226068.1:1044307-1123296 GCA_018584345.1 Thuja plicata | reverse complement strand
TTGATATCTTGTTGTAACTGGCATGAAAGAAAAGGTACTAGTTGATAGGATCACCCTAAGAAATGTTGGTACCAAACTAGGATATAAAAGGCATTAACTTGTCCAAAAAGAGGTGATAAGATAGAAATTTGCAAATAGGGGTAAGCCAACACTACCACAGAGGTGCCCAGTAACTTTGGGTGAATACCCTAGCACATATGGATTAGGAGGATGGTCTTACCCAAATTATATAAATTGAGATTGAAATTGTATGAAAGTGAATGGACAAGAGACTACCAAAACTCTCCAGGTGTGTTATCAAAGGATCTAAAGGTTTATCTTTTCAACAAGGATGGTTTCTAGCTCACCAAGCGCCAAGCAAGGTCACTTGTGGAATCAAAGATTGCTAATCCAAGAGGTCAAACGCAAGGGCTCAAAGATAAACAAGCTTCTAACAGCAGGGTAAGTAATCCAATCAGATCCGGATCAACCCAGAAAACTAAAAATGAGAGGCCAGCAAGCTAAAAATGGCTCAAAAATGATGACAGCACTGGCTGACTGACAGGTAGTTTTGCGTGAGGAAGTGCCTACCTCGCGCGAGGAAATTCTCTATCGCATGAGGAAATGCATGGCCGTGCGACAAAGTGTGTCGAACGACATGAGAAAATAGAACAGACTGGAAAATAGGAAATGACAACTGGTGTCAGGTTTCACATGAGGAAGTACTATGAACTGTGTGAGGAAGTACAATGAACCATGCGAAGAAATAGTTTTATCGTGCGAGAAAAGGACATGATAGAACTCAGATTTCGTGTGTTTTAATTGTCCAACTAGGTACATTAACAGATTTTATCATGAATCAAGCACGTAAGATAGCAATCGGAGAGTTCAAGCAGTCAATGTCTTCAAACAATGAGCAAGGGACAAAGAAACCTTGTGCATAAACATGGATAGTGTCATAGTATTTCTACTCCATAAGAATGCTACTTGTGTATGTTCTCAAATGTTTCCCAATCACGCACATAGTCCTATGAAAGAAAACTTTTGTTGCACTGTGGTTCTTATTAATGGCTTGACTCTGTAACTTTTGCAACTTCAAGTGGGTGAAATCCAATCCCGGTGCACTGAGGTTTTGACACAGTCTGAGAATTTAATCAATCAGGAGCTACTGAGGAGATCTGACAACCCACAAGAAACTACACCTATAAATTTCTTCCACAAGGACATTTATATAGCGGTTGTTACTACCATGGCAAAAATGGCTATTACCGCTTGAGGTTCCGTCCACGTGGTTGACCCAATAAAGGGAATGTCCACTACGGTTAACGCTCTCTAACAAGGAAGACTCACAAAATGGACCACATGGGGACTTAGTTTGGATTCAAGGTTTCCAAGTTTCTGATTCTCCCAAAAGGGAAAAGAGCATAATCCTCTAACCTCTTCACCTCACCAAAACATAGCAAACATGATTCATTGACCCACTAATTTGAAATCACCTTATTCAAGGCTCACACAACAACAAATGACTCCAATCCCCCAAAGAGAGAAAGTATTGTCAAAAGTTGAAGTCCACACAAAGTTGACCAATGAGATGAAAACAAAATCCTTCCCTACCTACAAGGGGGTCAATCGTCAAGAAGAACTTCTCATTTAAAACAAGAAAATGAAGCCCACTCTCTCAAGGTCACCACAAATAGTGTTCATAGGGCCTAATTACTATGTGAAACATATATGCAAGAAAGAAAATCTAGGTCCATTTTAGAGCACCAATTTGGAAATGTGATATATGAAAGAAAGAAACACTCAAGCTAGACACATGAGATGTTTATTTTATTTCCAAAATCTAAATGTTATAGAGAGCAACAAAATACCTCAAATCCAAAGCAACGTGAATCATTTTGTTGTTTATCCAAGCAAGTCCAAATCAGCAATAGCAACAACAAAAACAAATCACAAACCACTAGAAATAGTAAACATTAGCGGTTAGCACAAAAAATCAGAGATATAATCGATATAGAAATGAAAACAACTCTCTGTTATGAAATATCGCGCAAAGAAATGACAGAGCCGCGCGAGAAAATGACAGTTTCGCGTGAGAAAATAGAAAGTCCGCGTGACAAAATGCACTGTCACGTGACAAAATGCACAGAAAGTACAAAAATGACAGAAATAGCAAACCAGTCAAAATAGACCACTGATGCCGAATCTCGCATGAAGAAGTACTTCAAGCCGTGTGAAGAAACACCGGATCTAGCACAATCTCGCGTGAAAACCAGCAAAAGCTTGTGCGAACTTTCTCTGCAGATAAAAACAACAAGTACGAAAAAGATGGAAATTTTGGATCCAAAAATAAAATTGACTAAAAATAGCTATAAAGACAGAAAATGAATCTTCTGCCCCACAGTGGGCGCCAAAAATGTGTGCATAAATGTTGACACACTTCTATGAATCATTCCATGCAAGGTTGCTCAAGAATGAGGCCTCAAATATTGATCCATAGCTCTCTAGTCATGGAGTGCAAAGGTTTGAAATGGAGGCCCTCAGATTTGACCTAGTTAGTGCCTATGCAAGTACACCATGAAATGAGAGATTCGAATGCATGAAAATGAGATCTACTCTTTATGATAACAATGCATGAAAAGAAATTAATCTAAATGATAACAATGCATGGTTAATCTATGAAAGGAGATACAAATACAAGTTTAATCTATGAAAATAAACATGAATCTAATATACATGAATAGCCATGGATGCAAGAAGAAGTAGAAAAGAAGAGATAAGTTGCAATATCCAAGCTCAAGTGCTCAAATCCTCCTCCAAAATTGCTCTCCAAACCTGCAACATAACAATACTATGAAAAAGATGATATTTGAAAATGAGAAGGAGAGGTCTCATTTTAAAGGAAAGTGAATGATTGAGATTAAGAGGAAAAAATCAAAGGCTATGATTAAGAGACAAAAGCCCACCACCTAGGAAGATGTGATGAAAAAGGGATTTTTATTTACTTTTCATTTAATTTATTTCCTTTTTCATCAAATAAAGTGCTTTAAGTGGGGATTTTTATTTATTTAATTAAAAGAGGGGTTGTCTTTCAATTAAATAAATTAGAAGAATTTTATTTAATTAAATGAGAGGAATTGAATTGAATTAAATAAGATGAATTTTATTTAATTAAAAGGGAGATTAAATATTTTAATTAAATAAAAATGATCAAACCTTAGGAAATATTGAAATAATTGAATTAATTACAATTTGATCAAGAAAAATGATTTGAATTGAAAATACTGCAAAGCATTGATTCAGAAGTTTGATAAAATGATAAAATGATAAATGGGGCCCACAGTCTAGGCGACCATTTTAGGGTGCATACAATGCCAAGATCTAGAAGCTCAATTGATAACACAAGAAAGATAGGCAAAATGATATGATCAATTGATTGATTCAATAATGATAAATAATGAAATACAATGAATAAATACAAAGTAGATGTGCCTAAATATATAGGCAATGCATGATAACTAGGAGATATAAAAAAAATTCTACATTGTATTTACTAATTATCTAACATAAGCATGTCCATCACATCATTTACTCACACTATTATTGAATCTCTAACTATAGTAATGTCATTAATCCCATTAAATATAAAGCACGTGAAACAAATAAATTCACTAAGGAAGCACAAAAGAAGTATATCAGGTCATTGAAATATAAGAGTATTTTAGTCCCATTAAATATAAAGCACATGAAATCAATAAATTCACTAAAGAAGCACAAAAGATAGTATATTAGGGGACTCATCATTTGGGTCCTATGAGACCCTTACATGCTCTATGTCCCGACCCATAAGGGTCAACCTCTGGTGTTGGATTATGCGAATGGGCTCCAAAGAAAGATGCATATCCTCGAATTGTAAGGCACCCCAATCAAAAACATGGATCACATCAGGAATATATTGTCTAAGAACATAAACATGAAACACATCACAGATGTGGAATGGGTTAGGGTGTTAGCCGCAATTTTAAATTTGCCAAAATTTGAAATTTGTGTTACATCCATTGCTTGGCTAGTTCAATACCTACATTTCTTAAGAGTTTTGAAGATTATATACAAGTGCAAGATCACAATTTGAGTCGGAGTAAAAAAATTATTGATCGAAAGGAAAATTTGCATCAAAGATCAAATGAAATTCATATATGCACTCATCAATAAAATAGGTTGATTCCTCTACATAAAGCGGTGGGATATGCATCATGTAATGAAGAGATTTCAATCTCAAATTGGACTCTGAAAAATAATGCACTAATGAGCAACATTGAAGGCCTGGTTGATGGCTAATTAATCTTTATCAAAGGTACTTAAACATTTAAGTTGATACCAAAAGAAAACTCAAAGTGTCAAAACCTAGATGAAGCTTCTTAAAATGCCAATGGAAAGGACTATAATGACTTCGGCAATATATGTTTTTAATGGCAAGTTGATGTGTTTTATTGAACCAACGATATAATATTAGTCAATTATTTGACTTGTTGTGAAAGTGGTCTAAAGTTTTTTTTATGCACTCCATCAACTGCTTCATTGGCAATAAGTTTCAGAAATTCCCCAAGTAACAAAGCTAAACACATTGAAGTGGTCGATAACTTTCTAAAGGAGAACAAGTCTCCGCAATGTAGTGTTGGGCAAAGTAGTTATAATAACTACCCAAGAAGCCAACAATTATAGAGAACAATAAGGCATGGTTATGGGATGTAGATATATATGTAACATGTATGTATAGGTTACAAACATGTGGTAGTTGTGTGATCATATTTTCTTAGCAGCTGAAGATCATATATGAGCCTTGAAATAGGCTTTGGACATCCATAACGCAAATAAGGATAGTGGATCTTGATATGGAATTCAAATGTGGAATCAACGTAGTAGATAGGTTGACATAACGCTTCCAAGGAATGAAAGGAATTGATTGCAAGATTTGGAGAAAGTGGATTTCTTGATAAGGCTTTAAAAATCTCATGCAAATATAATAGGTGGGAGTCAATATTCATTCATCGCATTTGTTGTCAAAGTGGAGAGGATTAAGAGCTTTTGTCAAATGTTGTAGTTCTTAATGCAATAATCAATATGCTTTCAAACTGTAGCAGATTATACAAATACATGTGGCAAGTCTATAAATTGATTCTACCACCTTTTCTAATAAGTTTTTTTGTGTTTTAGTTGAAATTGATGGCCAGTGATGGGGAATATACACATATGAAAGCACAATGGAATTACAGTTTGACTACTTTGTTACATTGGCATGCGAAATATAAAGTCAAAGATAGTGCGTTAGACATTTTTTTTTTGATAGAAAGGCTCTAAGTTTTGTCATCATAAGGAATATAATGAAATGAAATGGTTGGAGAATGTGCACGATACTGGTTTTGCAAGGAAGCTCTCAAAATCTCTTGAATCATGGAGCACTCTCGACAGGCCCGCGGTGGTTGGGTGAACATGTTTTCTTAGTGTGTAATCAAATACAATTGAAGCATGAAAGTGTAATCAAAGAAAATTAACTCTTTGACATTACACCCAAGGATGGAAATGGACTGATTGCAAAATACATCAAATGGAGTTACTTAAAAGGCTCTCGAAACATTCAATGGATGCAATTTGCAGATTGAAGCGACATTTTTAGAGAAGAATAACACTCAATGTAGGAACGTCATGAGAGAATTTCAATGGTAAAGTACACGAGAATGAAAAACTATCTCGACAAGGTCAAGTTGTTAAGTTTTAGGATAGTTGCAAATATAATAGCATTCTATGTTGTATGTGTTTTATAAATACAACAATCTCTCTTTCATTTATATTGGGAATGAGGTTAGGAGAGACATGTCCCATGAGGGACATGTCTATTCATTATTATTTATAAGAAAGGACATGCCTCTTCCCATTAATTATAATTTAATCATTCTTATAATGTTTCCTCAATCAATTATTAATCAAGAATAATATAATAGTTTAATATTGAATATTAAATTTCATATGATTAATAATAATATAACATATATATTATATTATTATTATTAATGAACATATATTATATGTATTCTAATGATCACACGACTGAAGCTACAAACATTAACACTCCCTCTTAGTTAGGGAGGATGGTCAAACATAATGTGTAGTGGTCTCCTGTGTCCACAATTACGACCCTCACCATAGCTATACAAAACATCAACACTCCTTCTTAGCTAGGGAGGATAAATCAATCCAATGTCAACACTTATATGACACTTAACAACATCAATCATATGATGTAAGCAATAAAAGAATCATCCTCATGATGTAATCAATAGAAACATAGTCTCAAGGTGTGGATTGCCTCCATTAGCGATTCTATCCACAAGCTCTCAGGTGGATAGCCTCCATCGGTAATTCTATCCAAAAGCTCTCATGTGGTTTGCCTCCATCCACAATTCTATCCACAAGCTCTTAGGTGGATTGCCTCTATCAGTGATTCTATCCACAAGCTCTCGTTTGGATTGCCTCCATCCGCGATTCTATCCACAAACTCACTAGCTTTAGAGTGGATTTCCTCCATCGGTGATTCTATCCACAAGCTCTCGTGTGGATTGTTCTATCGGCGATTCTATCCACAAACTCACAAGATTTAGAGTGGATTGCCTCCATCGGCGATTCTATCAACAAGATCTCATGTGGATTTCCTCCATCGGTGATTCTATCCACAAACTCATGAGATTTAGAGTGGATTGCCTCCATTGGCAATTCTATCCACAAGCTCTCATATGGATTGCCTCCATCGGTGATTCTATCCAAAAAATGATGAGCTTTAGAGTGGATTACCTTCATCGGTGATTCTCTCCACAAGCTCTTGTGTGGATTTCCTCCATCAGCAACTCTATCCACAAACTCATGAGCTTTAGAGTAGATTGCCTCCATCGACAATTCTATCCACAAGCTCTCATGTGGATTGCCTCCATTGGTGATTATATCCACAAACTCATGAGCTTTAGAGTGGATCGCCTCTATCGGCGATTCTAGCCACAAGCTCTCATGTGGACTTCCTCCATCAGTGATTCTATCTACAAGCTCCTGAGCTTTAATGTGGATTGCCTCAATCGGCGATTATATCCACAAGTTTTATCTATTATGATCTATTTCACCCATCACAAGATGTCTATCACAATATAAGGTCAATGGTCTACTTAAGAAACTAAATCCATCACACAGGAAATCATCTATTGTGATCTGTTTCAGCCATCACATGATGTCTATATCACAATAGAAGTTCAAGTTATTGTAAGATCATCACCTTTCAATAAATCTTACAAATACAAGTGATAATCATTTGGAATTTGTCACTTCCTCATGATGTCTACAAGGGGAAAGCCCATCAAAAATATGGAGTCACACACATGACATCCATCATGCCTCATCGCAGAGGGTGAAAACAAGGGATTTCACCTTGAACTTCTCTCACAGAGAATAACTCATTGAGCATATATCAATATGTTGACCATCCAAGATTGCTTAAGATGAATTGTCAAACTCCCTCTGAGTTTGATATCAATCTTCTTATCTCCTCATCCAAAGTTACCTCTGAAGAGTCAGACTCCCTCTAAAAAAAATTTCTTGTGCTTCTGTCCTGAAGGTATGTCAAAGAGAGATTACAAATAGCTGGGTATGTGAAAGATCATGGTACATGCCAAAAAGTGGCGATGTGAAAAAATAATCTTTTCACTGGTCCAAAAAGCGCACCCAAAAGTTTGTTGACTTTTTTAGTAGGCTTGGGTGTCAATACACCTAGCCAAACCAAAAGCCAAAGCTAAAGCATTATCGAATATCTAATAATATTGGATATTCGATTTTCATCAGTGAACATATATTGTTTCCCGCAGCTACGTTCAACATTTTCATTGTGAAAATGTTGAAGCGGCCAAGCAAGAATTTTTGGATATCCGTTACACATCATATATCCGATTTTCTATACTATAGAGGTAAGTTAAATTTATAAGTTTCTTTGTTGTTTTTGGTTTTTGAATTGAAATTTGTAGTTTTTTAAAAAAACTAGGGTTAAAATGATATTGTTTATTGTTTTTTTAAAATTGATTATAAACTAGGGTTGAAATGATAAAAACTATGGTTGAAATTGATATCATTTATTCTTTATCATTTTTGAATCAAACATGGATTCAAACCAATCAGAAAACCCTTCCAATGAGTCTGAGAACAATCTTGAACCACCTCAAAACAATCCCCCGCCTTCAGAAAACCAACCAGTCTCAAACCCTTGACCATTACAGGATCTCATAGGAGACAATCTAATCATCTTAGAGGATATTAGACCACATATGCCAATATCCCCACATTGCGCCCTATGTTTTCCATGTTGAACTCCATTATTGAAAACATGGAGAAACTCATAGAGCAACACAATGCTAAACTTCTTTGGTGTGAATCCATGCACACCCAGATTGATGATGGGCTTGTCTATGATTAAATTATGGATCTAAATATAACAAAACATGACATAAGTAACATTTTTATTGATCACAAAACCAGTTTAAAAGTGGACCCTAAAAAACCAAGTTGTTAACTAAATGGTGCACAAATGATGCAATACATGACAACTTTTAGGACCGTTGGTGGATGGTTTTTGATAGACCACCCCACAACAATTTGGATGTCCCATTCTATTTCATAAGAAAATTGTATGCTGAATTTGTGCTCGGTCATAAGGTAAATTATTGGAGCATGAGACCAAACTAGGGCGTAGGCTTAGGCACTCCTCAGGACAGGCCATGGGCACATTGGGTGAAATATCACACATATGTCCCCCCTCCTGAGATTTTACCACCTCCTATAGTGCAGCATCTTGATATTATTGTTAAGGTTGGCTCACAAACTATTCGAGCCACTCACACCTTGAGTGATCTACTGGTTAGGGAAAGTGCAACATTATTGCCTCCTCATGCTGATGCTTCTGGCCCTTCTACATCCTCATCGAGCTCACATGTTTGTGTGCCCCATACTTTCGTTATGTGCAAGAATATGTGCTTGGGTCCCCTGAATGATAGTGATGCATATAACTACATCTTCGAGGTAGACGATACTACACAACACACTACAGCCACTGAATCACCCCATGGAGATGTACATCAGGGGCATACAAAGCCATGGACTCCTGTTACAATAATAGTAAATAATTAACTTGTTACTTTGTATTTAATTTTAAACATTCATATTTTTAATAGAATTTTCTTTTAATGATTTCCCACTTATGTTTTTTATGTGTTCCATTTATGTTCAGTTGATGACAGAGGAAGAGAGGGCACAGGTGGAGGGGTCCATGCTTTCGGCCATTTCATTTGGCCTTGACACTTCCATGGTACATACGTTTTAATATACTCATTGGTTTCCTTTTATTATAATAGAATATACATGTGTTTTCTAATTTTTATGATCATCTTATTATATAATGATGCAGGTTTCACCAGTTACCACTGGGGGGCAATGTGAGGGGGTTTAGACGTCTAGCATTGACTAGCAAAAGGTAATTAAGTAGTTTAGATTGTTTATGGATATATGTATACTTTCACTTGTGCGTACTCATTTTTAATTACATGTTTTATTTGACAAAGGGTGGTGTCTAATGATGTCGTGAGACCGGTATGCCATGATAGAGTCATGGGCATCTCAATTCGCAGTGATAGCCCCACGGTATGTATATTTCTAAATTTATTTGTGTGTATTTTACTATCAAGTATATATAATATGATCAAGTCATGATTGTATGAAGTATCTGTTTGACTTTTGTAGGTCACCCCTAGTCTGAGGGAGGTACCACACCAAGAGTTTGTATCACTGATGACCCAACTGACATTTCCTAATGAAAGTTCAACACAGGTAAGTTTTAATGTTAATTTAGTTATTTTTGAAATGAATATTTTCTACCAAGGATTTAACATTAAATAGTATAATTCATAGATCAATCTCATGTTCACAAACATATACAGGTCAGAGTGGACATTGGTGTCATTTTCCCTTCGCTACCAAGGACATATATTAGGTCTCCTGACCCAATGAGGAGACAGAGAAGTGAGGTACATTAGAGTTTAATTTTTTTTAAAAATATTTATTATTGTTGACTATGATTTTAATTTTTTATTTATTATTTGTAGAAACCATATAAATTAAGTAATCTAACTTGGGGTTTCACTTTTGTGTTTGAATGCAAGATCCATCAGAGCCAAAGAGTAGTTCGAAGAGACTTCACTTTGATCATCCACCAGTAGAATAGGAAGTCCAAGAAATATTTGTAGCTGAACTTCTTATTTTGAGATGCCATATGGCACATTTTGAGATGGCGTATGCCACATTGTATCTAGATATGTTGATTTTGTAAAATTTTTGAGATGGTATGTGCCACATTTTGTACAAAACTATTTCATATATACATATCTACATGTTCATTTCTAATTATTTTATCTTTGTCATGTGTTCTATGCATGTATCATTTCCATACTATATCTTTGGCATGTATTGTATGTATGTATTATTTCCATATAATGTCTTTGTCATGCATTGCATTTATGTATGTATTATAATTTCATATTATATCTTTTTCATGCATTATATGTATGTATTATTTTCATAGTACATCTTTTTGATGCGTTGTATCTATATTCATTTCCATCTTATATATTTTTCGTGTGTTGTCATGTGTAATAGACCTAATATTTTCCAAAGAAACTACCTTGAAAATATTTTGTCAAACCAAAGTAGTAGGGATAATCTACAATTATAATTATGGTGTTATGTGTTATGCTTTGTGGATGTTTGAATTGTTTTACTTCTATCGCATCGTTACACTTACATGTTTAATTGCATGGAATTTATTTAAAAGCATTATTTGATTATTGGTTAAAGTGGTTTGTTACTTGTTTACACTAATTCACCCCCTCCCCCCAGTGCCTCTATATACTAATAATTTTTATCAGAGCCTAGTTTCATTGAAGAAGCCTAATAGGTTGGGAGAGGTCCTTAAGGAATACATGGAGTTTTATATAAGGAAACTTATAGAGGCTGAAGATATGATTGAGGAAATCAAGGAGTAGTTGAATATTTCTAGGGCTAAGAGACAAGAGATTATTGAAAAACTGAGTGAGATTTAGCTCATTTTTCATAATGCATTCTATGAGCTAAGACGAGCCCTTGTGAGTGATTCTAAGGTGATTAGAAGTAATTGACAATTTGAAGTTGTGATTTCGCGCTAAAATTTAAAGAAGTATTAGAAGAACCCATATCGACCAACGAAGTGGTATTTATTTGTTAAAAAGGTTGTTTTCTATGTTTCATGAAGTAAATCATAACGACCCAAAAATCACTTCCCAATTGGGCTTAATGCACCTTGGGAACACTTTGGTCTGACATGCGCTGAAATATTTTTGATGCTATACGAGAAAAGAAAGGTCTCCCCTAGTGTTTACCTAGCCACTTGGAGTCGATGAAGCTGAATTTTTGGTTCCATGATGAATGGTTTGACAGATGCACCATTGAGCAACTTTCAATTGAGCAACAATGCAACTTTTTTCCCCAACCAAGATCTGGTCGCCAAATGGAATCTGAGTGGAATATCCCAAAACTAAGATACATGCTTGTAGGCCTTCCCAATAAGGTCCTTGTGTAATTTATGGATCTTTGATATGTCTCATGAGGTATGAGATATGGATCTCCAAAAAAGGCTTCCCAATTTGGCTTAGTGCACCTTGGGAACACTTTGGTTTGACACATGCCAAAACATTCTTGATAAAAAAGGTCTCCCTAGTATTAACCTGGCCAAATGGAGCTGATGTAGCTGACTCTTTGGTCCCACAAAAAATAGTTTGAAAGATGCACCATTGAGAAAATTTCAACTGAGCAACAATGCAACTTTTTGCACCAATTGAGATCTGGTCACCAAATGGAAAATAAGTGGAATCTCCCAAAATTGAGATACATTTTTGTACACCTTCCCAAGATGTTCCTTGTGAACTTCACGGATCTTTGATATCTCTCACGGGGTTTTAGATATGGATCTCAAAAATTTGCTACCCAATTTGGATTAGTGCACCTTGGCAACACTTCAGTCTGACATGCGCCAAAATGCTCATGATTCTACATGAGAAAAAAAAGGTACCCGGTCAACTAGAGCTGATTGTTTGGTCCCACGATGCATGGTTTGACAGGTGCACCATTGAGAAACTTTCAAATGAGCAACAATGCAACTTTTTGCACCAACCGAGATCGAGTGCCAAATAGAATCTACGTGGAATGTCCTAGAACTAAGATATGTGCTTGTAGGCCTTCCCAATATGGTCCTTGTGCACTTCATGGATCTCTGATATATCTCACAAGGTATGAGATATAGATCTCCAAAAATTTCTGCCCAATTTGGCTTAGTGCACCTTGGGAACACTTCGGTCCGACATGTGCCAGAATCCTTTTGATACTACATGAGAAAAAATAGTTCTCCTCTAGTATTTACCTGGCCAACTAGAGCTGATGAAGCTGACTGTTTGGTCCCACAATGAATGGTTTGAAAGATGCACCATTGAGCAAATTTCAACTGAGCAACAATGCAACTTTTTTCACCAATAGAGATGGGGTCGCCAAATGGAATCCAAGTGGAATCTCCTAGAACTGAGCTATGTGCTTGTAGGCCTTCCCAAGATGTTCCTTGTGCACTTCATAGATCTCTGATATCTCTCACAAGGTCTGAGACATGGATCTCAAAAAATCACTACCCAATTTGTCTTAGTGCACCTTGGGAACACTCTAGTTCTATGCACCAGAAAATTTTTATGCTACGTGAGTGAGAAAAGGTCTCCCTTAGTATTTACCTAGCCAACTGGAGCTGACTTTTTGGTCCCACAAAAAATAGTTTGAAAGAAGCACCATTGAGCAACTTTCAACTGATCAGTAATGCAAATTTTTGCACCAACCGAGATCTGGTCGCCAAATGGAATCTGATTGGAATCTCCCAAAACTAAGATATGTGCTTGTAGGCCTTCCCAAGATGATCCTTGTGCACTTTAAATATCTATGGTATCTCTCACGAGGTCCGAGATATGGATCTCCAAATTTTTTTTCCCAATTTGGCTTTGTGCACCTTGGGAACACTTTGGTCTGACATGCGCCATAACATTCTTGATTCTACACGAGAAAAATAAGGTCTCCACTAGTATTTACCTAGCTAAATGGAGCTAATGGAGCTGATTGTTTGGTCCCACAAAAAAAGGTTTGAAAGATGAACCATTGAGAAACTTTCAACTGAGCAACAATGCAACTTTGTGCACCAACAAAGATCAGGTCGCCAAATGGAATCTCCCAGAACTGAGATATGTGCTTGTAGGCCTTCCCAAGAAGGTCCTTTTGCACTTCACAGATATCTAATATCTCTCATGAGGTCTGAGATATGGATCTCCAAAAATTTCTACCCAATTTGGTTTAGTGCGCCTTGGGAACACTTCGGTCTGACATGCACCAAAACATTCTTGATTCTACACGAGAAGAAAAAGGTCTCCCCTAGTATTTTCCCAGACAACTAGAGCTGATGGAGCTGACTATTTGGTCCCATGATGAATGGTTCTTGATTCTCTTGAATTGTTAGTGGTATGTGACTAGTAGAGAAGCATAGACTAGATGATCGATTCCCCATAACTTTTGATGGGTATTGTTTCAAGACCCAAAAATAGATAAATGATGTTCTCTCATGTGCCCCAAGGTGTCCCAAGTGTTATATTGGTGGAGTTAAAGGTTTGAAGGGTACTTCCTTCATTAAGTGACCCAATTAGCCCTTCCAAGCCAAAGTGAGGGTTCTTAAGTTAGATGAGTTTTCCAAGGTTTCAAGGCTTGTCCTTTTGGGAAAAGTGTTGCTCCAAATAGTACTATTTGATCATACAATTAATTTTCAAGGACCTTTGGGAGATTTGGAAGTAAAACTAGAAAAGTTGTTCTATACAAATGAAATTTTTAAGTAATTCTATGAGTTTTTACAATTGTACGGATGAATGAGGGCTTGAGACCAATTGGAGAAGTTGAGGATTGGAAATATATTTCATTTGCAACTAGTTTGGGCTCTTGAGGAGTTGTTTTGAGCGATTTATCTATTTTTCTCTCAGTAGGGGTAGATAAATTTGGGGTGGAATCAAGACTTGAGGTGGAATAAAGGATTAAGGGCTTGGATTTGGAAGTTTTTAAACTTATCCTAACCATGTGTATAGGTGAGAGGATTCTGGACTACAAAATTAGAGCACTTCCTTTGTAAATGTGCCCAATTAGGTTTAGTAGGCCTAGCGGAGAATTAAGGCTACACCAATGGAGATAATATTGATATCTTCATGATGCAAAAGGTTTAAGGCTATAGGTTTTACACTGGAAATCAGTCTTAAATGCATTTTGAAGGATTCCAAATGCTTCATTACTTCTCATCAAAAAAGAGAAGGGGGTGCTGCAATCTTTGTTTACCCCAAACAGTGGTTTGGATTATCTTTAGTGTTAAGGGTAAGGAAGTTTGTATATGGAATGTCAATGCTGCAAATGACCACCATGATAGAACTACAAATGACCACCGACTTAGTACTAAATTTTTTTGATACTATGTGGGATTCATAGGTGAATGATTGAACACACATTTGCACAAAAAAACATAATATTTAAATCAAATACTTTACTTCTTTGAACATATTCAACAAAGCCTTATATTTTATTGTAAAAGAATTTATAGGTCATCTTATCTAACACATTCAACAAATCCTTAAGAAATTTTTGTCAAATATTTGGATTCTTGTATATTTTTCATCATTATAGAAGTTTGACTATACACATCACCTTTTGTACAAAATTATTGTATATCATTGATACAACATATTATGAATAAATATATCAATGTTATTAAAAGTCTGAGATAGAACTTCTCTAAATATTGGACACACAACTATATATCAAAATTTTAAGTGTCATTTCTGCTCCTAACACTAATACATTTGGTACCAAATTGCAACGGCAGTGCTGTTGCAGTTTTTCCATCACAACCTTGTCATTGTCGCAATTGTGACGACAGACCATCGCAATTGTGACGAAAACAAGGTTGTGACGGAAAAAATACAATGGCACTGCTGTTGCAATTTGGTACCAAATGTATTAGTGTAAATTGTATAATTTTAACACAAGGTACTCGATGACATCTACATTCGAATCCCTGCATTCAGAATACACAAGAAAAAATTAAGTTTATAGGTTGACCAAAATATTATGAATGCATAAGTAACTAAATGAACCAAAGAACATGACTATCCAATGCATGGTGAAGTTTACCATCATAAAATATTTGGGCTAATCAAATGCACACCTCAATCTTCTATATCTATCAAATATGTATCCAACTGCACTTATAATCCACATACAAAACCAAGTTTATTGGCTCAAACAATTAAAGAAGAAAACTACAATGAATGTATTGAACGTAAATGTAATAAATATGGAAAACCTTGCAGTGAGTTGCACTTACCTACTAAAGTGTGCCTGAAGCGTCATCTCTCTACTTTAGGGTATTCAATATTGCTTCATGATCAATAGTACTAATAGTCCAAAGTTCCTTTGTCTTTGGTTTTCCTTGATCTTTCAACAACTTAACATTGGCTGCTATAACAAGGTGTAAATACATGAGAATGGTTTTGTGCTTCTCGTAGTCTTTAAATGCATGAATGCCATTATTTCTAATCATGTATGTGCACAACGATGTTCCCACAACAACATGTGATCCTGTTGGATATGTGAACATATCATCATTTTTCATCGGTTATGCAAGTTTATTCTTTCCTCGTACACAACATTCTAACTAGTAATTTGATCTCTCTTCATTCCCTATGGTGCAACCAATGAAAAAACATGTCCTGGCTGTAGAAGATCTAAAATATGGTCGTAGTCAAGTGAAAAATCCATGTCATCATTTATTACAGATAGTGTGACAGATAAAGGAGATAGATTATGTGGAACCCACATATCAACCCACTCACTTGCCTCACACTGAAGACACCTCAGACAAAAACAAGCCGACTCTCGTGTCCAAATGGTCCATGTACTAGCATCTGGGCTTCAAAATGAATGCATTTTTGAAGAATCTTTCACAGTTTGACAATCCAATCTATCTCTAATCATGCCCAACTTAACCAACCAAAATAATTTGTGCTCCACTGAATCAAGAGTCCCCCCTGTGACAATGATGAAGTACACTAATCAACAATAGAATGAGCATCAAGGAGTTCTTCACCTGAAATCCTCAATTTCTCCTTAACTAGAGCTCTCTTTACACATGCACCTATTCCATCATGCTCCCCTTTTCCATGATCAGCCTTAAAAAAAGTCCAAATATGAGGTACACCTCTCTCTACATACATTCTACATAACCAATAAAACATACAAGAATTTTTGAATTGACATGTACAAATATCTGATTAAATGAGATGTTTACCCATATAAATATCATTTTCCCACACCCACTCAAAATAATTCTCAAAGAAATGTTGGACATACTAGTGAGAGTGAGATCTATCATCACTAATATAAAATGGTATTCTCTGATTATCTTCTAGTCATATATTTTACTCTCAGGGGAATGTCTATATGTTATGTGAAAAAAAATAGCAACCTGAATAGAATTGTAATATTGAGCTTGCAACTCATTTTGGGGCTTCAATGTATAGTTCTCTGCAAATTCAATGACCGATATAATAGTGCCTATCGAGAAAGTGTCCTTAGAAATCTTGAATTGTTGATCCAACCACTAAGACCTGTGACTATGCCTTGCATACTTGTAAAAAAAATTCTTCCTTAAATCTAAAATAAAATCAGCTACATTGCATTCTTTTGTAACAAACTCACATCTAGAGCCTTCACCTCCACATTTCAATGTCTATTTCACGGTTTCATATACCTTTTTTGGACAATTGTCTTTCCAAAATCGTGTTTGTAGCACTCATGAAAACATGAAACAAACTTCACTAGCCCACCACACTCTGAGCACTTGTCATTTAGGCAATCTTGTCTATAAAAGAAACATCCATCATCTCTAGGACATAAGAATGATCTAGCAAGTCTCTTGATGATTTTGGAAGAGCACTTGCACCACACTCCTCTAATATTTCACTAGTATGAAAAGTAAAATGAATAGATTGTAACAATTCATGATGCATTGAAAACTCCACATGATATTTGCAACAAGTATCTCGAATCTTAAGAGGTACACAAAAAAAGTCTTTAATGGTTCAAAAGCTCTTTGTGATATATTTTCAATGTTGGATGTGTCTCACAAAATGTTTTGAACAACATTGTTTGACTCACCTCCAAATAATGTTTTGGATGCGTGGTGCAGTCTCGAATGCCAATTCTCAACTTCAAGACATCCTTCACATTTGGTGACACTCTTGAGTTAGACTACCAAAATAGTTGAATTTGATCCTTCACACCATCGGTAAGCTTCTTATCACAACATGGAAGTCTCCCACCATAATCCCATGTATCATTTTGAAGAGGATCATCAAGTCTTTCTCTTCTTTCAAGTGCTCTATCCAAAGTTTTATGATTTAGGTTCAAGTCAATACAAGTTTGTCTCATTAAACGAGCCTTTCTCAAATCATGACTTACTAAGGAGGTTGTAATAACGCTCCTAGTGGATCTCTTGTCTTTTTCCTTTGTATTCTTCCCAATGGAATTGAGAGCACTAAAAATATTTCTCACAATAATAGCATTCCTCTCCTTTTTCTTGTTCACACTAATCTTCAATTTGACTAGTATAGGTCTCATATTATGCATCTTTAACAACTTCACAAACATTTGACATTTCTCAACCAATGTCTTGTGGCTAAAAAAATTATCAAAAAGTTTTGAAACCCACAAGTGAACCGTTCTTTTTGATCACTTGCCATAGAAATTGCTCATTATGTTCTCATCAATTTCAAGTAACCATTTTTCTTTTCTTGAAGGTCTCAAATTTGAAGTTTGTCTTTCTTCCTCCCAAGGGACTTAATTTCTCATATAATTTGGAGATGTGTAATGTTTTTTTGGTTCTTGTGCACCACTATCATTGTCAATTCCTTTACTTTCAATTAGTGTGTTGGTGCTATTTCATGTTTGAAATGTGCCTTGTAATTTTCTTAGGGTCCCTTGTCATTGGTGGCGTCTAAGGCTTTGAAATTAGGGTAAGGATTATTCTTATGCCTCTGCAAAGTTTTTTCTTACCCTTAACGTAGTTGAAAATGGTGAAAAATGTCTAAAAATCCCTAAGTGTCTTGGCAGATTCTATTTTCATGTTACTTTTTTGGTCACTTAAGTTACCTCAGGTCATGTGTTCACATTAAATGGGTTGTGCTTTAAAAGATTGTGTAATCCTAACCGCTTTAATATTTCCTAAGTCATATTGCTGAAAAGTCCCTTTTACTTCATTTTCCTATGTGGTGAGCAAGTTGGTTTTGATCAAACGGCCTGCTTGATAGCTTAGTCAAAAAGTAAACAGAATCTATCGGTTAAGTCATTAAGCGGTGGTGACGCATGTCCTTGGTGGGTCCAAAAAGTCATAAAGGTTCTAAGTTAAATAGTGGGCATGTATGAAGGAATTTGACGGCTTTCTTAAACGCTTAAAGGCAAAGTGCGTAGAATCTAATGAGTAAGCCATTAAGCGGTAGCGCCACGTGTCCAGGAAATAATATGGGTCCAGTCATAGAAAGCATAAAGGTCACTAAATCTTGGAAGGATCTAGAGATGGGCTTAATGGATTATACCCAAGATGCACAACATCTATCAAAAAAGTCATTAAGCGGTATTGACAATTGGCAACTGGCGGACTCGGATACTCAGAGCTGGCAAGAGTTTAAAAGACAATTAATTCATTTTACATCTAACAGTCAACTTAATGGCTTAAAAGAAAAGTTCTCAACATCTAGTGGGTAAGCGATTAAGTAGTGTTGACACATGTCCTAGGTAAACAGTTATTTTATGAAAATAAGATAGCCGTCAGATGTAGAAAATGATGTCCAGAATCTACGGCTCAAATTCAAAGTTGTTAAAATGTTTTGCAGAGAGCCGTTAAGCCACAAAATTGAAGCTTGAGAATTGATTGTAGAATGTGTGGCCACTCCAGTTGAATTCAATTAGAAAGACTGATTTTATTAAGGTCGTAAAATTGGTTAAGTCAACTTGTAGTCACAATAATTCATCAAAGTCATTTGACAAAAAATAGGATTGCAGAGATAATTATCTTCACACGACTACTGTGCAGAATGGGTAAGTTTTTCTGATTCACCAGCATTCAGGTTGTTAGTGAGATTTGCAGTTCAAAAGGGTTTTTAGAACTTTTGTCTCAGAATTTAAATTTAATATTGAAAAAATCCCTAGATTCATAATGGCCCCTAGAATTGAGATTTCTGAAGAAGTTGATTATCAGAAGAGAAACGTTAGGGAGGATTTTTTACAGCAACTGCCATTGTACACAAGAGATGCCACTCAAATTAAAAGAATAGTTCCACCACATCCCAATTTTAAAATTGGAGATAGGTTATATGATTCTAGTAGATGGGAAAAAGATGTCAAGACCAATTTTGATGGTCTTACTCTGTTCAGAAAAACTTATAGCCAAAGGAATACCCCTATCCCAGACTGTAACATTTGGGAGTTAGACGTAGGAAAAATGATAGCACCTGGTGTGTTTATGGATACTGATTTGTTCACTTTGATTGCAAACACTTATGATGAGGTGGCTAGGGTTGTTACGGATACCTAGGGAAATGTGCTATTAAATATATCAGATGATGAAATTGGAATAATATTCAAGCTGACTGACACCTCAGTACATATGGATGATATCAATTTTGAGTACTTTAAAGAAGTATACCAGACTCAGAGGGAGAATTACAGGGATGAGGCATTGAAGGGATACTTTAATAAAATAGGGGACTTGGTTTTAGTAGGGCCTAGGACCCCAGAACCTTTCAAGTTGGATCTCTTTAATGGGAAGGCCAAAAAAATGTACAGTGCTCTATGCCAAGTTTTGGGGGTAGATGAAGATGTAATGATGCCTATCCACATAATGATAATGGTGGTTCAGATTCTGCATCCCCATCTATCAGTAGTATTTGATTTTTCATCTTATATTGCCCACAAAATGCATGAGGGTTTGACAGGAATCTAGGATAGCAACATACTTAAACCAATGGGATGGTATTCCCTCATGATGCATATGTTCTTGTTCAACAATGCTGACTTTTTTGAGGAAGAAATGGAATTGACTAAGCTCCAGGATGATGAAGAATTTCCAGTTTAGATGTGGAGTGCTGATCTACCATGGGATAGGAAAAATGCTAGTTATATTTATTTTGATAGGGTTTTTGCAACTAGAGTCAAGTCACTGTTATGCAATCAAAATGCTGGGGTCCACACTGAGATGATGAGGCTTTTGAGGCCTATGGAATATAAAATGGTATTCTCTGATTATCTTCTGGTCATACTTTTTACTATCAGGGGAATGTCTATATGTTATGTGCAAAAAAATAGAAACCTGAATAGAATTGTAATATTGAGCTTGCAACTCATTTTGGGGCTTCAATATATAGTTCTCTACAAATTCAATGACTGAAATAATAGTGCCTATCGAGAAAGTTTCCATAGAAATCTTGAATTGTTGATCCAACCACTAAGACCTGTGACTATGCCTTGCATACTCGTAAAAAAGTTTCTTCATGAAATTTGAAATAAAATCAGCTAGATTGCATTCTTTTGTAACAAACTCACATCTAGAGCCTTCACCTCCACTTTTCAATGTATATTTCATGGTTTCATATACCTTTTTTGGACAATTGTCATTCCAAAATCGTGTTTGTAGCACTCATGAAAACATGAAACAAACTTCACTAGCCCACCACACTTTGAGCACTTGTCATTTAGGCAATCTTGTCTATAAAAGAAACATCCATCATCTCTAGGACATAAGAATGATCTAGCAAGTCTCTTGATGATTTTGGAAGAGCACTTGCACCACACTCCTCCAATATTTCACTAGTATGAAAAGAAAAATGAATGGATTGTAACACTTCATGATGCATTGAAAACTGCACATGATATTTGCAACAAGTATCTCGAATCTTAAGAGGTACACCAAAAAAGTCTTGAATGCTTGAAAATCTCTTTGTGATATATTTTCAATGTTGGATGTGTCTCACAAAATGTTTTGAACAACATTGTTTGACTCACCTCCAAATAATTTTTTGGATGCGAGGTGCGGTCTCAAATGCCAATTCTCAACTTCAAGACATCCTTCACATTTGGTGACACTCTTGAGTTAGACTGCCAAAATATTTGAATTTGATCCTTCACACCATCGTTAATCTTCTTATCACAACATGGTAGTCTCCCACCATAATCCCATGTATCATTTTGAAGAGGATCATCAAGTCTTTCTCTTCTTTCAAGTTCTCTATCCAAAGTTTTATGATTTAGGTTCAAGTCAATACAAGTTTGTCTCATCAAACGAGCCTTTCTCAAATGATGACTTACTAAGCAGGTTGTAATAACACTCCTAGCAGATCTCTTGTCTTTTTCCTTTGTATTATTCCCAATGGAATTGAGAGGACTAAAAATATTTCTCACAATAATAACATTCCTCTCCATTTTCTTGTTCACACTAATCTTCAATTTGACTAGTATAGGTCTCATATTATGCATCTTTAACAACTTCACAAACATTTAACATTTCTCAACCAATGTCTTGTGGCTAAAAAAATTATCAAAAAGTTTTGAAACCCATAACTAAACCGTTCCTTTTGATCACTTGCCATAGAAATTGCTCATTATGTTCTCATTAATTTCAAGTAACCATTTTTCTTTTCTTGAAGGTCTCAAATTTGAAGTTTGTCTTTCTTCCTCCCAAGGGACCTCATTTTCTCATATAATTTGGAGATATGTAACATTGTTTTGGTTCTTGTGCACCACTGTCATTGTCAATTCCTTTATTTTCAATCAGGGTGTTGGTGCTATTTCATGTATGAAATGTGCCTTGTAATTTTCTTAGGGTCCCTTGTCATTGGTGGTGTCCAAGGCTTTGAAATTAGGGTTAGGATTATTCTTATGCCTCTACAAAGTTTGTTCTTACCCTTAACCTAGTTGAAAATGGTGAAAAGTGTCTAAAAATCCCTAAGTGTCTTGGCGGATTCTATTTTCATGTTACTTTTTCGGTCACTTAAGTTACCTCAAGTCATGTGTTCACATTAAATGGGTTGTACTTTAAAATATTGTGTAATCCTAACCACTTTAATATTTCCTAAGTCATGTCGCTAAAAAGTCCCTTTTACTTCATTTACTTATGTGGTGAGCAAGTTGGTTTTGATTGAACAACCCGCTTAATAGCTTAGGCAAAAAGTGAACATAATCTATTGGTTAAGTCATTAAGGGGTGGTGATGTGTGTCCTTGGTGGGTCCAAAAAGTCATAAAGGTTCTAAGTTAAACAGTGTGCAAGTATGAATGAGTCTGACGGCTTGCTTAAATGCTTAAAGGAAAAGTGCATAGAATCTAATGAGTAAGCCATTAAGCGGTAGCACCACGTGTCTAAGAAATAATGTGGGTCCAATTGTAGATATCATAAAGGTCAATAAAACTCAGAAGGATCTAATGGTGGGATTAATGTCTTATACCCAAGATGCACAACATCTATCAGACAAGCCATTAAGCGGTATTGACACCTGGCAGGTGGTGGACCCGGATACTCAGAGCTGGCAAGAGTTTAAAAGATAGTTAATTCAATTTACATCTAATGGTCAACTTAATGGCTTAAAAGAAAATTGCTCGACATCTAGTGGGTAAGAAATTAAGTAGTGTCGACACGTGTCCTAGGTAAACACTTATTTTCAGGAAAATAAGATAGCCGTCAGATGTAGAAAATGATGTCCAAAATCTATGGCTCAAATTCAAAGTTGTTAAAATGTGTTGCAGAGAGCCGTTAAATTGCAAAATTGAAGCTTGTGAATTGATTGTAGAACATGTTGCCACTCCAGTTGAATTCAAATTGAAAGACTAATTTGATTGAGGCCATAAAATTGGTTAAGTCGACTTGCAGTCACAATGATTCATCAAAGTCATTTGAAAAAAAATAGGATTGCACAGATAATTAGCTTCAAATGACTACTGTGTAGAATGGGTAAGTTTTTATGATTCACCAGCATTCAGGTTGTTAGTGAGATTTGCAGTTCAAAAGGTATTTTAGAACTTTTGTCTCAGAATTTAAATTTAATATTGAAAAAAGCCCTAGATTCAGAATGGCCCCTAGAATTGTGATTTCTAGAGAAGTTGATTATCAGATGAGAAACGTTAGGGAGGATTTGTTACAACAACTGCCATTGTCTACAGGAGATGCCACTCAAATTAAAAGAATAGTTCCACCACATCCCCATTTTAAAATTGGAGATGGGTTATATGATTCGGGTAGATGGGCAAAAGATGTCAAGACTAGTTTTGATGGTCTTACTCTATTCAAAATAGTTTATAGCCAAAGGAATGCCCCTACCCCAAACTGTAACATTTGGGAGTTAGACATAGGGAAAATGATAGC
This sequence comes from Thuja plicata, assembly GCA_018584345.1. Lineage (NCBI taxonomy): Eukaryota > Viridiplantae > Streptophyta > Pinopsida > Cupressales > Cupressaceae > Thuja > Thuja plicata. Next base: position 1,099,681 of record MU226068.1, on the reverse strand, counting down.
ACCTGGTGTGTTTATGGATACTAATTTGTTCACTTTGATTGCAAACACTTATGACAAGGTGGCTAGGGTTGTTAGGGATACCCAGGGAAATGTGCTATTAACTGTATCAGATGATGAAATCGAAAGAATCTTTAAGTTGACTGACACCTCAGTACATATGGATGATATAGATTTTGAGTACTTTAAAGAAGTATACCAAACTCAGAGGGATTATTCCAGGGTTCAGGCATTGAAGGGATGCTTTAATAAAATAGGGGACTTGGTTGTAGTAGGTCCTAGGACCCTAGAACCTTTCTAGTTGGATCTCTTTAATGGGAAGGCCAAAAAAATGTACAGTGCTCTATGCCAAGTTTTGGGGGTATATGAAGATGTAATGATGCCTATCCACATAATGCTAATGGTGATTCAGATTCTGCATCCCCACCTATCAGTAGTATTTGATTTAGCATCTTATATTGCCCACGAAATGCATGAGGGTTTGACAAGAATCCAGGATAGAAAAATAATTAAACCAATGAGATGGTTATCCCTCATGATGCATATGTTCTTGTTCAACAATTACAACTTCTTTCAGGAAGAAATGGAATTGACTAAGTTCCAGGGTGATGAACAATTTCCTGTTCAGATGTGGAGTGCTGATCTACCATGGGATAGGAAAATTTGTAGTTATGTTTATTTTGATAGGGTTTTTGCAACTAGACTCAAGTCACTGTTATGAAATCAACAATGCTAGGGTCCACACTGAGATGATGAGCCTTTTGAGGCCTATGAAATATAAAATGGTATTCTCTGATTATCTTCTGGTCATACTTTTTACTATCAGGGGAATGTCTATATGTTATGTGCAAAAAAATAACAACCTGAATAGAATTGTAATATTGAGCTTGCAACTCATTTAGGGGCTTCAATGCATAGTTATCTGCAAATTCAATGACCGATATAATAGTTCCTATCGATAAAGTGTCCTTAAAAATCTTGAATTGTTGATCCAACCACTAAGACCTGTGACTATGCCTTGCATACTCGTAAAAAAGTTTCTTCCTGAAATCTGAAATAAAATCAGCTACATTGCATTCTTTTGTAACAAACTCACATCTAGAGCCTTCATCTCCACTTTTCAATGTATATTTCATGGTTTCATATACCTTTTTTGGACAATTGTCTATCCAAAATTGTGTTCGTAGCGCTCATAAAAACATTAAACAAACTTCACTATCCCACCACACTCTGAGCACTTGTCATTTAGGCAATCTTATCTATAAAAGAAACATCCATCATCTCTAGGACATAAGAACTATCTAGAAAGTCTCTTGATGATTTTGGAAGAGCACTTGCACCACACTTCTCCAATATTTCACTAGTATGAAAAGTAAAATGAATGGATTGTAACAATTCATGATGCATTGAAAACTCCACATGATATTTGCAACACGTATCTCGAATCTTAAGAGGTACACAAAAAAAGTCTTGAATGCTTCAAAATCTCTTTGTGATATATTTTCAATGTTGGATGTGTCTCACAAAATGTTTTGAACAAAATTGTTTGACTCACCTCCAAATAATGTTTTGGATGCGAGGTGCGGTCTCAAATGCCAATTCTCAACTTCAAGACATCCTTGACATTTGGTGACACTCTTGAGTTAGACTGCCAAAATAGTTGAATTTGATCCTTCACACCATCGGTAAGCTTCTTATCACAACATGGAAATCTCCCACCATAATCCCATGTATCATTTTGAAGAGGATCATCAAGTCTTTCTCTTCTTTCAAGTGCTTTATCCAAAGTTTTATGATTTAGGTTCAAGTCAATACAAGTTTGTCTCATCAAACAAGCCTTTCTCAAATGATGACTTACTAAGGAGGTTGTAATAATGCTCCTAATGGATCTCTTGTCTTTTTCCTTTGTATTATTCCCAATGGAATTGAGAGCACTAAAAATATTTCTCACAATAATAGCATTCCTCTCCTTTTTCTTGTTCACACTAATCTTCAATTTGACTAGTATAGGTCTCATATTATGCATCTTTAACAACTTCAAAAACATTTGACATTTCTCAACCAATGTCTTATGGCTAAAAAAATTATCAAAAAGTTTTGAAACCCACAAGTGAACCATTCTTTTTGGTCACTTGCCATAGAAATTGCTCATTATGTTCTCATCAATTTCAAGTAACCATTTTTCTTTTCTTGAAGGTCTCAAATTTGAAGTTTGTCTTTCTTCCTCCCAAGGGACTTCATTTCTCATATAATTTGGAGATGTGTAATGTTGTTTTGGTTCTTGTGCACCATTGTCATTGTCCATTCCTTTATTTTCAATCAGTGTGTTGGTGCTATTTCATGTTTGAAATGTGCCTTGTAATTTTCTTAGGGTCCCTTGTCATTGGTGGCATCCAAGGCTTTGAAATCAGGGTTAGGATTATTCTTATGCCTCTGCAAAGTTTGTTCTTACCCTTAACCTATTTGAAAATGGTGAAAAGTGTCTAAAAAACCCTAAGTGTCTTGGCGGATTCTATTTTCATGTTACTTTTTCGGTCACTTAAGTTACCTCAAGTCATGTGTTCACATTAAATGCATTGTGCTTTAAAAGATTGTGTAATCCTAACCACTTTAATATTTCCTAAGTCATGTCGCTGAAAAGTACCTTTTGCTTCATTTTCCTATGTGGTGAGCAAGTTGGTTTTGATCAAACGACCCGCTTAATAGCTTAGTCAAAAAGTAAAAATAATCTATCAGTTAAGTTATTAAGTGGTGGTGACGCATGTCCTTGCTGGGTCTGAAAAGTTGTAAAGGTTCTAAGTTAAACAGTGGGCAAGTATGAAGGAATCTGACGGCTTGCTTAAATGCTTAAAGGAAAAGTGCATAGAATATAACGAGTAAGCCATTAAGCTGTAGCACCACGTGTCCAAGAAATAATGTGGGTCCAGTTGTAGATAGCATAAAGCTCACTAAAGCTCAGAAGGATCTAATGGTGGGATTAATGCCTTATACCCAAGATGAACAACATCTATCAGACAAGCCATTAAATGGTATTGACACCTGGCAGCTGGTGGACCTAGATACTCAGAGCTGCCAAGAGTTTAAAAGACACTTTATTCATTTTACATCTAACGGTCAACTTAATAGCTTAAAAGAAAAGTGCTTGACATCTAGTGGGTAAGTGATTAAGCAGTGTTGACACGTGTCCTAGGTAAACAGTTATTTTCAAGAAAATAAGATAGCCGACAGATGTAGAAAATGATGTCCAGAATCTACGGCTCAAATTCAAAGTTGTTAAAATTTGTTGTAGAGAGTTGTTAAGCTGTGAAATTGAAGATTGCAAATTGATTGCAGAACATGTGGCCTCTCCAGTCAAATTCAATTTGAAAGACTGATTTGATTGAGGCTACAAAATTGGTTAAGTCAAATTGTAGTCACAATAATTCATCAAAGTCATTTGACAAAAAATAGGATTGCAAAGATAATTAGCTTCACGTGACTGCTATGCAGAATGGGTAAGTTTTTCTGATTCACCAGCATTCAGGTTGTTAGTGAGATTTGCAGTCCAAAAGGGTTTTTAGAACTTTTGTCTCAGAATTTAAATTTAATATTGAAAAAATCCCTAGATTCAGAATGGCCCTTAGAATTGAAATTTCTTGAGAAGTTGATTATCAGAAGAGAAATGTTAGGGAGGATTTGTTATAGCAACTGCCATTGTCCACAGGAGATGCCACTCAAATTAAAAGAATAGTTCAACCACATCCCCATTTCAAAATTGGAGACGGGTTATATGATTCTGGTAGATGGGAAAAAGATGTGAAGACTAGTTTTGATGGTCTTACTCTGTTCAAAACAACTTATAGCCAAAGGAATGCCCCTATCCCAGACTATAACATTTGGGAGTTAGACGTAGGAAAAATGATAGCACCTGGTGTGTTTATGGATACTAATTTGTTCACTTTGATTGCAAACACTTATGACAAGGTGGCTAGGGTTGTTAGGGATACCCAAGGAAATGTGCTATTAACTGTATCATATGATGAAATTAGAAGAATCTTCAAGCTAAGTGACACCTTAGTACATATGGATGATATCAATTTTGAGTACTTTAAAGAAGTATACTAGACTTAGAGGGAGTATTACAGGGATGAGGCATTGAAGGGATACTTTTATAAAATAAGGGACTTGGTTGTAGTAGGGCCTAGGACCCCAGAACCTTTCAAGTTGGATCTCTTTAATGGCAAGGCCAGAAAAATGTACAGTGATCTATGCCAAGTTTTGGGGGTAGATGAAGATGTAATGATGCCTGTCCACATAATGCTAATGGTGGTTCAGATTCTGCATCCCCACCTATCAGTAGTATTTTATTTTGCATCTTATATTGCCCATGAAATGCATGAGAGTTTGATAGTAATCCAGGACAACAACATACATAAACCAATGGGATGGTATTCCCTCATGATGCATATGTTCTTGTTCAACAATGCTGACTTCTTTGAGGAAGAAATGGAATTGACTAAGTTCTAGGGTGATGAAGAATTGCCTATTCAGATGTGGATTGTTGATCTACAATGGGATAGGAAAAATGCTAGTTATGTTTATTTTGATAGGGTTTTTACAACTAGACTCAAGTCACTGTTATGCAATCAAAATGCTAGGCTCCACACTGAGATGATGAGGCTTTTGAGGCCTATGGAATATTCCCCAGAATTAAAAATTTCTCACAGTTGGGGAGATCTAATTTTGTACCCTTTTTCTACAGTGATTAGGGTTTATGGATTTAGGGGAAACCCTTATGTGCTACCCTACAGAGTCCCTGTCAAGATTGGAATAGCAGAGATCATATGGAAATTGGGTGGGCTACAAGAAGAAGCCCTAATTGGAAAGATGAAGGGAAAATTTTTCCCTACCCTCACCAGAGCTCATCATTTCATCATACCCAAAGGTGGGTGGACACAATTCGATAAGTATTTTGAGCCTTATCATCTAGCCACGTCTATATCTAGGTGTGCAGATAATGAAGACTTTGTCATGTATATGTTCAGAAAAAGGACTAAGTGCTTGGCATTAGAACATCAGTTCAACTACCCTGATGATATCATTAGAAACATTTTTTACCTTGGTGTCAAGGAAGTCAGGAAGGAGAAGTTGTTGGCGTACAAGAAGTGTTTGGACTTTGTACACAATTTTGACAAGTCTTATGATCCTCTAAAGGAATTTTTCCCATGGTCCTATAAGATTGAATCCCTAATGACTTTATTTGAGGGAATCATATAGACCCTAAATAAGAAGAAATAGAGGATAATAGAAAATGAATCAGAAAAGGATCCTGCTATTTAGAACAAATTTCCATAGTGAAGAATAGTCCCACCAGGTGATTATGTAGTATACAAAAGGAGAGGATACACTACTATCGCACCTAAAGCTGACAAACCTCCTCAACATAAAGGAAAGAGGCCAGAAAGTGTTAATATTCAAGAAGTGCCCTCTCCCAAAAGGCAAAGTGAGTGAATTGTACTCCTCAATCCCTCGTGCAATATGATGACCAAGCCATTGCTAAAAAATTGGTGCAATTGAGGAATGCTGGTGAAGTTGTTGTCACTGCTCAAGAGTTACAAGAAGGGATGCCAGAGGCACCTAAGCATACAATAACTGACCTCACAGTGAAAGATTTTATAGGTAAGGAATTAGATCCTATAACCAAGCAAGCCAGTGATGAATTCTTGTCAGATGACAATTTCATTAAAACTAGGGCATTCATTCATTTTTTATGGAGATGCCATATTGATGAATTCAATCATAAATGCCAAAATCTGCAAGAAGCCCAGCCAAATTTTGCTAAGGAAGATATAGAGAAAGAAGTCAAGCAGGAGATGGCATCCAAATTTGATAAGGTCACCCCTGAAGAGGGTAGAGAAATGGTTAAAAAGAAGGGAATTATCATACTGCCTCAATGGGATTTAGTACATGCAGTAGTTTTTGATGCTGTCAGGAAGAAGGAAAAGCCTATGAACACTACTAGGACATCAATTGGTGCCCATTTTAGTGAAGACCATGCAGCCCTGGCAATTTGGTCATTGAAGAAAAAAGGACAAGAGGAGAATGAAGGAAGATGATGAGATTGAGGATACTGGAAGTCTCATTGTCAAGAGGGTTGCTGACACTTCAGGAACTGAAGTAGAAAATCTTGTTGTTCAAACAACTAGCTTGAGCCTGAGGGTAGCTAAGAAAGAGAAAGAAGCTTATGACATCCTGAATAAGAAATACAAATATGTACTTAAGGCTTATAATGAGGAAAAGGTCAAATCCTTATTAAAAGATAATAGAATATCAGTTTTGGAAGAAAAGAAAAAGGTCCAATTAATGCCACAGGGTGTAATTTCTTAGGAACCTCATCAAACCACCTCATCTAGTCCATTTGTAACATATCCCCCATCCCCTTCACCTTTGATTCCCACTACCCAAGAAGCTATTGATGCTAAAAGAGCATAGTTGGAAGCTAAAAAGAACAAGCTAATCAATGAAAGATCAAGGTTAGAAGAAGAGGGTAAGAGGGATCTTGAAGACTCCCATGCATATAAAGAAGCTAAGGAATTGGTGAAGCAAAAGAGTTTTGACCAAATATATTCAAACCTCAAGAGATGTGCTAGTGAGGTTAATCTTGCCAATCTCTATTTGTTAGGAAAGAAGATTGCTAGCATCTTGAGTAATCACGACAAGGGAAAGGAGCAGTGGGATCTGATAGTGGATAATTGGAAGGGGAAGAAAGCTCATGTCAAATATTTTTACTCTCTTAAAAAGGAGCATAACAATATTGATATCATCCTGACAAGCACCCACAAGTGTCTCAAATTGATGGTTCACTTGGACACCAAGAAGAACATGGTCATCAGGAGGGTAAAAACTTTGAGAGAAGAGTTCTCCAGGGATAGATATGACATGTTTCCCAATATGTTCAAAGAGGATAGGAACATAAATAATGAATCCCTATGGCTAAGGAAACTGAATGAAACACTAACCAGTAGAACAAAAAGTATTGTTACATTGGGAAATACTGGCTAGTTTGTGTTAACTATTGACATTTTAAATAAAGCCAAGGCATTTTTTGAATTATGGGAGGAAGAAATTGAGAAAGCCAATGTTGATTGGGAAGAATTCAACAACTAGAAGGATGAAGTTCTCAACTTCAATTGGCCTAATGATGAGGTGTTTATTGCTTGGGTGAGCAAATATGGTGTAGTCACTCAGGTAGCATGAGACAGTAAGTATAAGAGTGACAGTGAACACAAAAGATGCTGAGAAGTTTGAGAAAATTAGATATTGGGGGCTCTTCATAAAAAAGAGGAAAAACTCTAGATGACAAAGACCCAGCCACCTCAGAAAAAATTCAAGCATTCAGGCGGTCATAGGACAAAAGAGTACATGTCTTGTAACAAAGATTTTTTATCCCATCCGCCTAAAATTTTGTCTCATCTATAAACTAGATTTTGTCCTCTAGCCTAGTAATCTGTAGCTTGTTGCATCCTTATTTTCCAAAAGGATTCCAAGATGACTAAGGCTATCTATAAGTAGCAAGTGGTAATATTGTAATAAGGATGCTAAAAAAATAAAACTACAAGACAAACTTCTGAATTGTGTCTAAATTCTGGTTTTGAGTCTTTTGAATGTACTGATATCAAGCTTACATTAATAAAATACAATGGAATCTCCATTTTGATACTAATGATGTCTTTTTTCATTTGTTCTTAGTTCTTGTATAGTCAATTTGTAAGGCATTTTGAGTATACTGGTTATAAGGTGGCCATGTCATTGTGTGTGAGTTGCTTTCAAGGAGAGTTTTAAATCTTGCAGATAATTGCAGAGAGTTAGGGTTTATGCAGGAATTTGATACATGGGTGTGAGGATGAGAGGATAGTTTGTAAGGCATTCCATCTAAGGTTTATTTTTAGTTCCATTAGTTATCTCTGATGAATGTATGTTTTATACTAATTCTATGACCCATGATTAGGCACTGGTCAAAATGTTGACAAGTGGTTGTTATCATCAATCCAATTTTAATCAATCTTTATATTTCTGTTATCTCAAATTCATGTCTAGCTAATTGTATTCAGTACAATTCATTTTAGTGATTCCTTGAAGAGTTAATCAATAGGTTAGCCTTCCTAGTTCTGAGAACTTAAAAAGAAGAAGGATTAAAAATCCTTAGTCCACTATGATATTCTCTGTGATTCAGTGAGTCTGTAAGTAGGTACACCTGCCTGAGTTTGTGGAGATTGAAGTGAAGAAGGATTTCAGCCTTGCTAATTAGCCTTTTCATGTAAGAATCTATGTTTGGAATAGAGGTCAAGCATTTTGATGTATCATTGATTCCTACAAGAAAAAGAGATAACAAATTGGAGACTCTACTGGGGATTTTGCAATGTCCTAAGATTCATGATCATGAAAGCATTTGTCCTTACAATATTGAGAATTAGTTTGTTTTTCCTCATAATAATTAAAGCAAGTTTATTTGATTTATCTATTGTGGCACACTGTTTGAAGGTCTTGATTATGAAAATGATATAGATCTTGTCTCAGTTAGTATAGTTGGTAACTCTAAAATATCTAATCTAGCCCTTTGTTTGTTTTCAAGAGGAAATCCACTGAATGGAAAAGATTTGCAGTTATGGATAGTGAAAGATCATTTTCTTGAAGTTACCAGGTGAGAAATTATCAAGAATACTCTATTTGCAAAGTTCCATATCCACTTATTGCCATAAGAGGAAAGCTAAGGTAGGATATGGCATTTGATCTTTACATATATTAGTCCTCTAAAAAGAGGTGGAAACTCTAACCTCTATGTATTCTAGTATTGCACGTTAAGCATAGTGAAATATTTGTTTGCTCTGTGAGATGAGCCGACAAAGAAATACCAAATCATATTCCAAAATGAATCCTGAAAAGGATCTTGGAGAGGAGCTCCATACGCTTCAAAGGAAACAATGGCCCAAAAGAGAGGCATCTAAACATGATTCCCAACATGCCTCTAAAGGGAGAATGGAGATTCCTATTTTAGAAAGAAAGTCATCTTCATCTGAAGATACAGAACCTATGGGACTAGTTGATGCTTATAGAGCTAATACCAATTTTGATCCCTTTAGGGATGGAGAAAATAATAACATAGGATTCTTTCCTGTAGAAGAAAATCTTGCTCCATTAGAAAAGACCTCTGCTGCTGAAACAACATCATATGATTCTGATAAGTTGCAAGATGAGATTGTGGCTTTAAAAAGAAGAAATAAAGAACAAGAAAAGGAAATGGTAGAAGTAGAGGAAAAACATGGGCAAACGATATATGAATTATTATTGGAGAGAGAAGAACTCTTAGCTGAGACTAGAAGGAATGACCTCAAGACTAAAATCTTGAATCAAGAAGTTAAAGGTTTGGATCTAGAATTGTTTAGTAGCCTCAATGATTTAAGAAGCAAAGCCCCAAATAAAATCTCAAATCCTGACAAGGATGAGTTTGAGAAGGAAGGACCTGTCATTAGGCAATTGTTCTCATATGAGATTAAACAAAATACAAAACTCAAAGGGACTACTAAAGATGCCCCTGACAAAGGTAAGAAAAAAGTTGTTGGTATCAACATAAATGAGGCTAAGCAGAAAGTTTCCAATCTTGAAGGAATACCTCAAATTGATTTGGACATTGAACAAGCCAGGAAGGCTAAAGATGACTTGGCAAAACAATTAGAAAAGTTGGAATTGGAGGTTTCTGCAGCTGATATGAAAATGAAGATAGCTTTGCTTCATGCTACTAATAATACTACTGCAAGTAGTTCTATGCATGTGAATCAAGGAGTACAACAATTAAATCCTTCTGCTAATCTAAATGTGAACAATCAAGGTGCTGCTCCTAAAGTCCAAAAGTGTGGAAAGAACCCAAATGTTCAAAATTATGGTCCTAATGTAACTACTCAACTCGTGGGTCCTGACCCAAGTTTTCAAGCTACCAATCCCAACTAGAATGTTCCCCCACCTATTCAACATCAAGGAGGAATGACTGGCAAAAATGGTAATAATGATCTGGGGAATTTCCAAAGGAGGTCTGTCCATATGAACAGATATAGAGCTCTTTTCTTTGAAGGCATTCCTGGTCACCCTAATGTGATCCCCGATGAGGTAAGAGATAGGGTCCCTAAGTTCACTTGAAATAATGTTGTTACTTGTGAGGAGAATTTAAAAGCTTTGAGTGATAAGATAACTGACTTTGATATTGAAGATGAGGATGTCATTATGAAACTTTTCGTTCAATCTTTAATTGAAGATGCTAGGGACTGGTTCAAAAATTTGCCTAATGATAGTATTGCCTCTTGGGATGAATTTGTAAAGTATTTTAGGGAGTAGTATAGAGAGGATGTTAATTTTTGATACATGTTAAATGAGTTTAATAACATTAAGAAGTTCCCCAATGAAAGTATGGCTGATTTTAACAGTATATTTTAGAAGGCCATGAATAAAATTTTCCAAGTCTTAAGGTTAAATGAAGAAGTGTGCCTTACCACTTATATCAATGTTGCTGATGGAAAAATGTCTTACCTGCTCAGAGATAAGAACCCAACTAGCTTAAGGGATGCTTACAAAATAGCAATTGACATTGAGAGTAATAGGAGAGCATCAAGGAAATTGGGGAAGAGGGAAGACAATAAACTTTGGAAAGAAAAGGGATCAACTAATAAAAATGTCAAAGAAGATGATACAGTGGAGAAATTGGTGAGTGCAATAAAAGACCTTGCTTCCAAAATAGATAAAAATGATAGAGGGGGATACCGAGATAATAAGTATGCTATCCAAAGATTTGAAAAATAGCCTAACCTAAGAGATTATCCTTACAAGACCAATTGGAATAATGGAAAACCTGTCCCCGAGGGACAAGATAACCCAAAAGCAAAAGAAACCCCAGATCCCTTGAAAAGGAACAGTGCCAACTATGTTGAGAACACTCCCTGGTGTGATGCTTGCAATATGCCACACTCTTCCTATCAATGTGTAGTAGATCAGGCTCTGTTTGACCAAAAAGAAGAAAGAGAACAGGAAGGCCCCGCTATCAACATGTTCACAGTAAAGAAACCATATCCATGGCTTTCTGATATTCCATCATCCTCTAATAATTCATGTGCAGGGGATGATTATATTTTTAAAAATCAGTTACAAAATCCAACCTATCAAAGTGATCAGGATGAAAATGTTTCATAGGCAACTATAAACACAGTGGGTAATGATAGTTCACAATCTCATTTTAGGACTCCTACTGATGAAGAAAAGAGGTCTTTAACTGTTGCAGCAATTAATCAGGCAAGAAGCGCTTACAACTTAAGAAATAGAACAGTACAACCAGGTCAAGGCAAGTCTACCCCTATTTATGTCAGAAAAGACTCACCTCAAGTAGATGAGGATTTTCATGCTAAGGAAGATGACAATGATAAATGTGGGAAGAAAGTAGGATCTTCTTATGATCATGCTGGGGGAGGAATATCAAAGGAAGAGTTAGTACCAAATGAGAAATTCAAGAAAATGAAGAGAGTAAGTGATATGTCCCCTGAATTGCCTCATTTTGACATGAAACATGCTTTGACCCAAATGAAAGTCTTAGTCCCGCTCATGGAAATGCTAAAAATAAAAGAGCATAAGGAAGCTTCTCTAACACTATTAAAAGGGATATATGATGTATCTATTCCTAACCGTGAGGAGATACCTTTGATACTAAATGATACCAGAGAAGATGGTCCATTAGTGAAAGGAAAAGGAAAGAGCAAGGAATTTTCTAACATTTGTATTGGAAATATAATGACCCAAGAACCACTGTCTGTTGATCCATTTTATGTCACCTTAATGGTAAATAGTTTCTTGGTAAAAAACTGCATGATTGATTCTGGAGCAGCAGCAAATGTGATGTCTTATCATGTGATGAAAGAATTAGGCCTCCAGGTCACTACATTTGCTGGGAGCTGCTATGCTATGGATAACAGGGAAGTTCCTGTGATAGGAACATTGAAGGATATTGAAGTAAAAATTGTTTCTTTCCTTGAAGCAACTTATAGAATGGACATAGTGGTAATGGATACTAAACCATACTATGGTATTATTTTATCAAGGCAATGGGCAGCAACAGTAGGAGGAAAGATGCAATTAGATTTATCCTATGCAACTATCCCTGTAAATGGGAATGAGGTCAAATTGTACAAGGAACCCCGGTCATTTGTTATGGTGGAGGTGGTTCCACTTGAAGAATTAAATTATTGTGTGAATTTTGATATGGAGAATTTTATTGTTGAAGAAGTCAAGCCACAGCTAAAGAACACTGACCCAATTGTGGATGAACTGTTGTTGCAACAAAATGGGCTATGAAAAATGTATTTTGATGGAGGATGTTAAAAAGAAGGATCTGGAGTAGGAGTCTTGTTTATCTCCCCATATGGTATCACTTTCAAGTATTCATTCCTGTTGACTTTTCAATGCACAAACAATACTGCCGAGTATGAATCTTTGATCTTGGGAATGGATATTGCCATCAAACATGGTATTAAATGTTTAAAATTCCATGCAGACTCCCAGTTAATTATATCTTAGATTAGGGAACATTATGCTGCTAAAGATGACAGATTAAAATTATATAAATATGTTGTCTGGGATAGGATAAAATTCTTTGATGCTTTCAATATATTATGGGTAGAAAGATCAAATAACATAATGGCAGATTTCCTGGCAAGTGTTGCCCTGAAAAATAATGATGCTACTCTTACTGGCATGTCTATGGTTGAGATAAAAAGTAAACTAGTAGTTCCTGACAATATTCATAATTGGAAAGTTTTTGAGGATGATGATGATATCCTCAGGTTTATCTAGTGTATAGATCAATATGATGGTCAAAATATTGATTGTGAATCTCTAGTGTCAATTGTGGACAATAAGGAGTATATTTTTGATTAGGAAGTCATCCAATTGGATACTAATCACATTCCCAAGGGGTTGGTTAAATTGGAAGGCATGTTAAGCATAAATGACAATTATATGACTCAGAAGTCCAATGCCGAGGTGGGAGATTTAGAGGAAATTAATTTGGGATCTGAAACATCTCCCCAATTAGTCTACATTAGTAAAAAAAGGGACAACAATGTGAGACAAAATTTGATAAAATTGTTGAAGAAGTACAAACATGTTTTTACCTGGTCTTATGATGATTTGAAAGCCTATAGAGAATATTTATTTCAACATGATGTCCCTTTGAAAGAAGGCATTAAACCATTCAGAAAAAAATAAAGGCCAATCAATCCATTAATGGCTACCAAGATGCAGGCAGAACTGATGAAGCTAAGGGATGCAGGCATAATCAAGCTTGTTAGACATTCATGTTGGGTCTCTAACTTAGTCCTTGTAAGAAATAAAAATGGGGAGATAAGGTTGTGTGTTGATTTCAGAAATTTGAATGTAGCCTCATTGAAAGATAATTACGGACTACCTAACATGGAGACTATCTTGCATAAAGTCACTGGATGTGATTTTTTATCTATGATGGATGGATTCTTAGGGTACAATCAGGTGCTAGTTAAAGAATCTGAGCAATTCAAAATAGCATTTACTACCCCTTGGGGCACCTATGTGTATGCTCGTATGCCATTTGGGCTAAAAAATGCTGGTGCAAATTTTCAAAGAGCTATTGATGTAGCCTTCAAAGACCTTATAGATGTTCTAATGGTAGTGTACCAAGATGATTTGACAACTTTCTCAAAAAGATCAGAGGATCATTGCAATCACTTGGAAAAGGTCATGATAAAAGCATTGGAATATGGAGTGTCTCTGAACCCAAAAAAGTGTCACTATGTTGTTACTAAGGGGAAACTTTTGGGACACATAGTGTCAAAGGAGGGGGTGAGGATAGATCCTAAAAGGGTTGAATCCATCCAAAAGGTACTTGCTCCCAAGAACTTAAAAGGTATACAATCATTTCTAGGGAAGATCAATTTTGTTAGGAAATTTATTGCCAACTTTGCAGAACTGGTTAAACCTATTGTCAAATTGCTAAAGAAAAGTGTGGAGTTTGAATGGGGCCAAGAGGCTCAGTTAGCCTTTGAAAAAATAAAACAAGATATTCAAGAAGCACCAGTCCTTGTATCCCCTGATTACACCAAGCCCTTTTCTTTATTTACTTTTGCCTCATTCCATACTATTGCAGCAGTCTTATTGCAGAAGGATGGTGAAGGATTTGAACACCCCATTGCATTTTTTAGTAAATCATTGTAGTCAACTGAATTAAGTTATCAGTTGATGGAAAAACAAACTCATGCTCTAGTGAAGGTAGTCAAGGCTTTCAGGCCCTATTTGGTGTGTGCAAAAGTAAATGCCTATGTCCCTCGTGCTTCTATCAAAGACATATTTATTCAAAATGAAGTGACAAGAAAAAGATGTAAATGGATAAACAAAGTTCAAGAGTTTGACATAGAAATCCATATCACTAAGTTGGTGAGGGGATTAGGGCTGGCTAAGCTAATGACAGAAGAAAATTTGGATTTAGTCCAAGTAAACAGTGTTGGTGTAATTGAGAGTTACTTGACAAGTATTGAAATGCAACCCTGGTATACCAATATTGTTTACTTTCTGAAAAATGCTAAATATCCAGATAACTTGAATGACAACCAAAGGAGGAGTTTGAGACTGCAATCACAGAAATATGTTTTGTTGTAGGGTGATTTGTTCTAGAAAAATAGAGATGAGATCTTGTTATTATGCCTTGAAAAAGGTCAATCAGAGAAGGTATTGAAAGAAATTCATGCTACAATGTGTGGAGGGCACTATTCTGCTAGAACAACAGCCCATAAAATTATGAGGGCTGGATATTATTGGCCTTGTGTTTTTCAAGATGCTTACACTTTTGTCAGGAAATGTGAGCCATGCCAGAGATTTTCAAGCAAGATGAAGTATTCAAGAGCATTGTTGTTAAACCCTGTGGTAGCAGAGGCTCCCTTTGCTATGTGGGGAATGGACTTTATAGGAGAATTTGTTGAAAAATCAAGTGGAGGCCATAGCTAGATTTTGATAGTAACTGATTATTTCACAAAATGGGTGGAGGCAATCCCAACCAAAAGAGAAACAAACACTTTATTGACTTTCTAATGAATAATGTAATTACAAGATTTGGTGTTCCCCTTAAATTGATAATGGATAATGCCATGTGCTTTAGGTCTAAATAATTCATTGACTTTTGCTCTTATATGGGAATTGCTATGTCCTATTCATCCCCATACCACCCTCAAGCCAATGGTCAGGAAAAATCTAGTAATAAGATCATTTTGCAAATCTTGAAAAACACCTTGGAAGGAAATAAGAGAGCTTGGCATGTTAAATTGAAAATTTCCCTTTGGGCTGATAGGATCACTGTCCAGAAGGCCACTGGAAAGTCTCCCTTTGAATTGGTTTATGGTGTTTAGTAAAGAATGCCTATCAACAACTTGTTCCCAATTTACAAGTTTATCAAAGATGAAGAAACAGAAGTTTCTGAACCCATGGAAGAGAGGATAGTTCAATTGGTAGAATTGTATGCAATAAGGAGAGAAAGCGAGAGAGAAAATATCAAACTGTAACAAAAAATAAAATACCTTTTTGACAGAAGGGTAGATGAGAGAAAGTTTCTACCTGGTGATTTTGTATTGTAATGGAATACCAGGGTTGAAGATAAAGGCAAACACAAGAAATTTGAATCATTATGGATAGGGCCTTTTGTTATATCCTGAATCTTTGGAAAAGATTCTTATTTCCTCAAGAGTTTGGATGATGAAGAACAGGAATTGCCAGTGCATGGATAATTCCTGAAAAATTTCTTTAATTAACCTTTCTTCCCCATGCACAGTAGTATGTATTATATGTATAGGTGTGTTTCCTTTTTGTTGTGTTTTTGTTTCCAGTTTTAGGTTAGTCTAGTTTGTGATCTGCTTCCCCAGAGATTTGTGGTTCTTGCTATAACCTGGTGTTTAAACATCGTCAGAGAGAGCCACTGTTGGTGCTATTTCATGTTTGAAATGTGCCTTGTAATTTTATTAGGGTCCCTTGTCATTGGTGGCATCCAAGACTTTGAAATCAGGGTTAGGATTATTCTTATGCCTCTACAAAGTTTGTTCTTACCCTTAACCTAGTTGAAAATGGTGAAAAATGTCTAAAAAACCCTAAGTGTCTTGGCGGATTCTATTTTCATGTTACTTTTTCAGTCACTTAAGTTACCTCAAGTCATGTGTTCACATTAAATGGGTTGCACTTTAAAAGATTGTGTAATCCTAACTTCTTTAATATTTCCCAAGTCATGCCACTGAAAAGTCCCTTTTACTTCATTTTCCTATGTGGTGAGCAAGTTGGTTTTGATTGAACGGCCTGCTGAATAGCTTAGTCAAAAAGTAAATGAAATCTATCAGTTAAGCCATTAAGTGATGGCGACGCATGTCCTTGGTGGGGCCAAAAAGTCATAAAGGTTATAAGTTAAATAGTGGGAAAGTATGAAGGAATCTAATGGCTTTCTTAAACGCTTAAAGGAAAAGTGCGCAGAATCTAATGAGTAAGCCATTGAGCGGTAGTGCCACATGTCTAGGAAATAATGTGGGTCCTGTCGCAGATAGCATAAAGGTCACTAAAGCTCAAAAGGATGTAACGGTGGGCTTAATGGCTTATACCCAAGATGCATGATATCTATCAGACAAGCCATTAAGTGGTGTTAACACCTGGTGGACCCAGATACTCAGAGCTGGCAAGAGTTTAAAAGGCAGTTAATTCATTTTACATCTAATGGTCAGCTTAATGGCTTAAAAGAAAAGTGCTCAACATCTAGTGAGTAAGAAATTAAGTGGTGTTGACATGTGTCCTAGGTAAACAGTTATTTTTGGGAAAATAAGATAGTCGTCAGATGCAAAAAATGATGTCCAGAATCTACTGCTCAAATTCAAAGTTGTTAAAATGTGTTGTAGAGAGCCGTTAAGCCGCGAAATTGAAGCTTGCAAATTGATTGCAGAATGTGTGGCCACTCCAGTCAAATTCAATTCAAAAGATTGATTTGATTTAGGCCATAAGATTGGTTAAGTCAACTTGCAATCACAATAATTCATCTAAGTCATTTGAGCAAAAAAGAGGACTGCAGAGATAATTAGCTTCACGCGACTACTGTGCAGAACGGGTAAGTTTTTCTGATTCACCAGCATTCAGGTTGTTAGTGAGATTTGTAGTTTAGAAGGGTTTTTAGAACTTTTGTTTTAGAATTTAAATTTAATATTGAAAAAATCCCTAGATTCAGAATGGCCCCTACAATTGAGATTTTTGGAGAAGTTGATTATCAGAAGAGAAATGTTAGGGAGGATTTGTTACAGCAATTGCCATTGTCCACAGGAGATGCCACTCAAACTAGAAGAATAGTTCCACCACATCCCCATTTGCAAATTGGAGATGGGTTATATGATTTTGGTAGATGGGAAAAATATTTCAAGACCAATTTTGATGGTCTTACTCTGTTCAGAACAACTTATAGCCAAAGGAATGCACCTATCCCAGACTGTAACATTTGGGAGTTAGATGTAGGAAAATTGATAGCACCTGGCATGTTTATGGATACTGATTTGTTCACTTTGACTAAAAACACTTATGACAAGGTGGCTAGGGTTGTTAGGGATACCCAGGGAAATGTGCTATTAACTATATCAGCTGATAAAATCAGAAGAATCTTCAAGCTGACTGACACCTTAGTACATATGGATGATATTGATTTTGAGTACTTTAAAGAAGTATACCAGACTTAGAGGGAGTATTACAGGGATGAGGCATTGAAGGGATACTTTAATAAAATAGGGGACTTGGTTATAGTAGGGCCTAGGACCCTAGAAACTTTCAAGTTGGATCTCTTTAATGGAAAGGCCAGAAAAATGTACAGTGCTCTATGCCAAGTTTTGGGGGTAGATGAAGATATAATGATGCTTGTCCACATAATTCTAATGGTGGTTCAGATTTTGCATCCCCACCTATCAGTAGTATTTGATTTTGCATCTTATATTGCCTAGGAAATGCATGAGGGTTTGATAGGAATCCAAGACAACAACATACTTAAACCAATGGGATGGTATTCCCTCATGATGCATATGATCTTGTTCAACAATGCCGACTTCTTTGAGGAAGAAATGGAATTGACTAAGTTCCAGGGTGATGAAGAATTGCCTATTCAGATGTGGAGTGTTGATATACCATGGGATAGGAAAAATGCTAGTTATGTTTATTTTGATAGGGTTTTTGCAACTAGACTCAAGTCACTATTATGCAATCAAAATGCTAGGGTCCACACTGAGATGATGAGGCTTTTGAGGCCTATGGAATATGCCCCAGAATTAAAAATTTCTCACAATTGGGGAGATATAATTTTGTACCCTTTTTCTATAGTGATTAGGGTTTATGGATTCAAGGGAACCCCTTATGTGCTACCCTACAGAGTCCCCCTCAAGATTGGAATAGCAGAGATCATAAGGCAATTGTGTGGGCTACAGGAAGAAACCCTAAGTGGAAAGATGAAGGGAAACATTTTCCCTACCCTCACCAGAGCTCATCATTTCATCATAACCAAAGGTGGCTGGACACAATTCGATAAGTATTTTGAGCCTTATCATCTAGCCACGTATGTATCCAAGTGTGCAGATAATGAAGACTTTATCACGGGTATGTTTAGAAAAAGGACTAAGTTCTTGGCATTAGAACATCAATTCAACTACCCTGAGGATATCATTAGAAACATTTTTTACCTCGGTGTCTAGGAGGTCAGGAAGGAGAAGTGGTTGGTGTACAAGAATTCTTTGGACTTTGTACACAATTTTGACAAGTCTATGATCCTCTAAAGGAATTTTTCCCATGGTCCTATAAGATTGACTCCCTAATGACTTTATTTGAGGGAATCATACAGACCCTAAACAAGAAGGAATAGAGGATAATAGAAAATGAACCAGAAAATGCTCTTGCTATTTTGAAATAATTTCCATGGGGAAGAATATTCCCACCAGGGGATTATGTAGTATACAAAAGGAGAGGATACACTATTATCGCACCTAAAGCTGACAAACCTCCTTAGCATAAAGGAAAGAGGCCAGCAAGTGTTAATATTCAAGAAGTTCCCTCTCCCAAAAGGCAAAGGGTGGAAGCAAAAGAACAAGTGACTGAATTTTACTCTCCTTCTCAATCCCCCATGGAATATGATGACC
Organism: Thuja plicata; assembly: GCA_018584345.1. Taxonomy (NCBI): domain Eukaryota; kingdom Viridiplantae; phylum Streptophyta; class Pinopsida; order Cupressales; family Cupressaceae; genus Thuja; species Thuja plicata. Next base: position 1,080,458 of record MU226068.1, on the reverse strand, counting down.
AAGCCATTGCTGAGCAATTGGTGCAACTAAGCAATGCTAGTGAAGTTGTTGTCACTACTCAGGAGTTACAAGAAGGGATGCCAGAGGAACCTAAGCATACAACAGCTGACCTCATAGTGGTAGAGTTTACAGGTAAGGAATTAGATCCTATAACCAAGAAAGCCAGTGATGAATTCTTGTTAGATGACAATTTCATTAAAACTAGGGCATTCATTCAATTTTTATGGAGATGCCATATTGATGAATTCAATCATAAATGCCAAAAGCTAAAAGAATCCCAACCCAATTCTTCTAAGGAAGATATAGAGAAAGAAGTCAAGTAGGAGATGGTATCCAAATTTGATAAGGTCACTCCTAAAGAGGGTAGAGAAATGGTTAAAAGGTAGGGAGTTCTCATACTACCTCATTGGGATTTAGCAGATGCAATGGTTTTTGATGTTGTATGGAAGTAGGAAAAGCTTATGAGCACTATTGGGACATCAATTGGTGCCTGGTTTAGTGAAGACCATGCAGCCCTGGCAATTAGGTCATTGAAGAAAAAGGACAAGAGGAGAATGAAGGAAGATGATGAGATTGAGGATACTAGAAGCCTAATTATCAAGAGGGTTGCTGACACTTCAGCAACTGAAGCAGCAAATATTCTTGTTCAAATAGCTAGCTTGAGCCTAAGGGTAGATGAGAAAGAGAAAGAAGCTTATGACACCCTGAATAAGAAATACAAATTTGTACTCAAAGCTTATAATGAGGAAAATGTCAAATCCTTATTAAAAGATAACATAATAGCAGTTTTGGAAGGAAAGCAAAAAGTCCAATTAATGCCACAGGGGGTAATTGCTTAGAAAACTCATCAACCCACCTCATCTAGTCCATTTGTAACATATCCCCCATCCCTTGCACCTTTGAGTCCCACTACCCAAGAAGCTATTGATGCTAAAAGAGCAGAGTTGGAATCTGAAAAGAACAGGCTAATCAATGAAAGATCAAGGTTAGAAGAAGAGGGTAAGAGGGATCTTGAAGACTCCCATGCATATAAACAAGCTGAGGAATTGGTGAAGCAAAAGAGTTTTGACCAAATATATTCTAACCTCAAGAGATGTGCTAGTGAGGTTAATCTTGCCAATCTCTATTTGTTAGGAAAGAAGATTGCTAGCATCTTGAGTAATCATGACGAGGGAAAGGAGTAGTGGGATATGATAGTGGATAATTGGAAGGGGAAGACAGCTCATGTCAAATCTTTTTACTCTCTTTCAAAGGAGTAGGAAAATATTGATATCATCTTGACAAGCACCCACAAGTGTCTCAAATTGATGGTTAACTTGAACACCAGGAAGAACATGGTCATCAGGAGGGTAAAAACTTTGAGAGAAGAGTTCTCCAGGGATAGATATGACATGTTTCCCAATATGTTCAAAGAGGACAGGAACATAAAGAATGAAGCCCTATGGCTAAGGCAATTGAATGAAACACTAACCAACAGAGCAAAAAGTATTGTTACATTGGGAAATATTGGATGGTTTGTGTTAACTATTGACATTTTAAATAAAGCCAAGGCATTTTTTGAATCTTGGGAGGAAGAAATTGAGAAAGCCAATCTTGATTGGGAAGAATTCAATAGCCAGAAGGATGAAGTTCTCAACTTTAGTTGGCCTGATGATGAGGTGTTTACCACTTGGGTGAGAAAATATGGTTTAGTCACTCAGGTAGCATGATATAGTAAGTATAACAGTGACAAGGAACACCAAAGATGCTGAGCAGCTTGAGCAAATTAGATATTGGGTGCTCTTCATTAGCAAGAGGAAAAATTATAGATGACAAAGACCTAGCCATCTCAGAACAACTTCAAGCATTCAGGTGGTCATAGGACAAAAGAGTACATGGATTGTAACAAAGATTTGTTATCCCATCCGCCTGAAATTTTGTCTCATTTGTAAATTGTATTTTGTCCTCTAGCCTAGTCATCTGTAGCTTGTTGCATCCCTATTTTGAAAAAGGATTCCAAGATGACTAAGGTTGTCTATAAGTAGCAAGTGGTAATATTGTAATAAGGATGGTAAAAAAATAAAACTACAAGGAAGACTTCAAAATTGTGTCTAAATTCTAGTTTTGAGTCTTTTGAATGTACTGATATCAAGCTTACATTAATAAAATACAATGGAATCTCCATTTTGATACCAATGATGTCTTTTTGCATTTTTTCTTAGTTCTTGTATGTTCAATTTGTAAGGCGCTTTGATTATACTGGTTATACTGTAGCCATGTCATTATTTGTGAGTTGCTTTCAAGGAGAGTTTTAAATCTTGTAGATAATTGTAGAGAGTTAGGGTGTATGCAGGAATTTGATACATGGGTGTGAGGATGAGAGGATAGTTTGTAAGGCATTCCATCTAAGGTTTATTTGTATTTCCATTAGTTATCTTTGATGAATGTATGTTTTATTCTAACTCTATGACCCGTGATTAGGCACTGGTCAAAATGTTGACAAGTGGTTGTTATCATCAATCCAATTTTAATCAATCTTTATATTTCTGTTATCTCAAATTCATGTCTAGCTAATTGTATTCAGTATAATTCATTTTAGTGATTCCTTGAAGATTGAATAAATAGGTTAGCCATCCTAGTTCTGAGAACTTAAAAAGAAGAAGGATTAAAAATCCTTAGTCCACTGTGAGATTCTTTGTGATTCAATGAGTCTGTAAGTAGGTATTGTTATCTCTCAGAAATTGCACCCTATTAAGTTTGCAGGAAACTTAACCTTTTGGAGAAACATGGAAACATTCCAAGGTTGTGGGTAACCTATGGCTGAAATGAATCTTTGGATTCTAGGCCGGCTTCCTATATGGTGATCACCTGTTTGCTTCTTGAAAGACTGAAAATTGATGGGGAAAAGGGATAGAAGGATTGCATGAAACGTAAATAGCTGAAATGAAACCTAAACTAAGATGATCCACCAAATTTGACATGAAAAAATAACATACATAGGATTAAGCCCTAGGTCAACTAACTTGAATTGGAGGTAAAATACAAATCTCTTGTATAGGCATGCATTAATATTTTATAACAAGGTCATGATTAAACTGTTAAGAGGAAAGACTTCACAGTTAACAGCTCAAACTAAGACACTAGTTACAACTTGCAAGAAAACATACTCTTCTGCAAGAAGATGCTACACATGGGACATGATTAAGAGGAAATAAAATCATTCACAGTTAACCCATCAACCATCTACAACGCATACAACAAGCAGAAAAGAGACAAGGCTGACACAATTCAACAAATTGGTTCCAAGAATTACAAAATTTGCATATTGTCTCTCATAATGAGTTACAAATTCTCTTTGCCTCTGTCAAGAACTTAGAACAAGTTACAAAATAGAAAGCCCAAAGGGAAGAATAACTTCTTTAAAATGAGTCTTCAACTCATATTTATGCATTTTCAAAGCCAACTGCATTCTGAAAGCAATAACTTCTGGATTGGATTTGGCCTGTCCAGCCACTGTTTAGCCCTTCAAGTCATCCCAAAAAAATATCAACATAAATTCCCCTCCATAGAAGCGGTCTTATCCCTCTAGAAGAGTCACAAAAGTCTCTAAATTGCAATAACTTTTCTGCAGCCCCAAAAATGCCTCTTCTGACCTTTCAAAACTGATCTTTCAACCTATAAAAATATCTGGCTTCCAGCGTCTAAGAAAATATCTAATACTTCTGACTCCTTGCCTTCTGTGAGTGAGTGATGCCTTCTTCTCCTTGACCAGTCACACTCTGAATCTCCTTTCCTTTACCGTTATTGAAAAAAATCTAACTCTGGGATAGACAGACTGTTCTATGCACCATTTCCTAAAACTTAGGATTCTATGATGAACTTCGGAAACAATGCAAACAGAGAAAAATATCTCTTTTCTATAGACTTAACAACCTGGGCTCTGAAAACCTTTATCTATCCCATCATCGCATAGTCGTAGGCTGCGTCAAACTGAATTTTTGATTTTGAGCCACTGAGTGACATTCTTTTTCTTCATTGCACATCCTACTCGGTCACGCACTCGCGAGAAGATTTTTTGAAATCACCTGAGTCCCGGCGACTGAGCGACTACATTAAGCCCCTTTGTCACTAACCATGGTTCCATCTCAAGACTTGGCGACAATGTGTTCTCTTACCCTTGGCTAACCTGAGTCACGATCTGGCGATCTCACGACATGACTGAATTCATAGTCGCACACAGTTAACATTAACTCATCATTCATTCCCAGACCTTGCGACTAACTATCTTGCTTAGCCTTTACGGTGATCTCCCCGTCACCAAATGTTTAACCTCTATTTCCAGACTACGCAACAATGCCTAGTCGCCAAGTCGGGAGATATAAGCCCTGAACATTTAACTTTACCATAACAGGTCCTATGTGCACCTTTTCTGCTTCTGACGACTTCGCGATAGACTTTAATCACCAAGTCGGGAGGACTTCATCCTTAGGGCACTTTTCTTCTTAGACTTCACGACCACCGTCAGATCTTCTGATCTTTTCATCTTACGGCTGGCGCTTAATTGCTAGAAATTTGAAGATACCCTTAAGTCTTTCCCAGACATCGCGACTGAAGGAAAAGTACCTAGTCTCGTTGTCGCTGAATCTGATTTCTCCTTCTGGCAACCACCCGACAATCTTTTAACATCCATTCGCTTTATGACACATGTCACTTGATCACTGGTTCACTTACTGCATACTGAAGAACTGAGTCAACATCCTTCTCTAGCGACATCCCGACTGCACTTTTCTGCAAACCTCAAACGGTTAGTCATGAAGTTTGGGTTAAAATCTCTTAACTGCCATTCCATTTTGAGACTACGCGACTGAAGGCCTAACTTTACTTTCAACTTTGATTGATCTGGAAATAACGCGACAAGAAGTAATCACAAAGTCTGAGAACATTTTGCTAACTGTCAAGAACTTCACGCGATCACCCGACTAAGCAGTGGGTCCCATCTTCATAGAGCCTTATGACATGGCTATCCTACGACTACCCGACTAAGATGAAATCGCTAAGTCTCATAACATGAGGGAATATGCCAAACCATTTTGAGACCAGGCGACACAAGGGAAGCGCAAAGTCGGGGAGACATATGGAATATTCGCTCGGTGTAATGCGACGAGGTGACCAAGATTAAAACACGTGCCTTAAGTGAAAGGAAAAAGGTAACAACGAAAAAGAACGCCAAGGCTGAAGGCTTATTTTCATCGTTTAACTTTGGAAGACTAAGGGTTTTCAGGGTTTTTTCAAATTTGGCTAAGTGAAGACTAGAAAACCTGAAAACATGATAGAGGTGAGGCAAAATGATAAGAGATAGCTGAAAAGAATATGCCAGAAGCACAGAGAACAGGACAAAGAACTAGGACAACTTAATCCATTCAAAACATAACAATTCCACCTGGTTGATCTTGGTACCAAAAATCGGTAACAGCTTTGGTGATTTCTGCTTAATGTCTGCCTGCTAGACATAAAAAAATAGTAGCCTTATCCAGTCCATTGGGCACAGAGTCTCTTATATGGCCAAATTTTTGAAAAAAATTCTCCCTTCAATGCTGTAATCATCTCCAAACCGCAACCTCTCCTAATTCATCCAGTACTTGTGTATGGCTTATGATATGCAATTAGAGCTCTATGAGGGAGGCGTATATGATGTGCAGCAGTGGATACATGTTTTCACTATTTCATATGATGGATGCCTATCTCATGCAATTGCAGTTTACTACAGCAGCTTGCCCTTCTCAGAAACAACTATCTAAAATGTGCAACCGACACTTAGGGAATGAAAACTGCAACTAATCTATGTGCAACAACACTTATTGAAACTGAAAACTACCCTACCCTAGACTAACCAGCAATGAAGAAATGCTAAACGAATCCATTTACTAGTTGGCTGAAGTAACTCCCTTTCCTCTTAAATTTGTAATTATTGGCATGTTCATAGGCAACTAGGGAAAGAGACATGCTGGAGATGACATCGAAAAACAATTGTAACTCCTCCTAGAAATGATAAGCCAGTTCACTCACCTCTTCTTGGTGTGCATGCACACTGCTGCTTGAGAGTATATTGATCAATTGAACATGATCCTTTTTTATTACATCTCCAACTGGAACATCATGTTTGAGTGTCATCATGAGTGAGTTGTCCTCCACCCTAGATAGATGTCTAATAGGGTATCCCCTTGAAAGAGAAAACTTGGAGCTTCCTTTGTTGGTGTTTGGCTTTTGGACTGCTTCTCTAACACTTTTTTGCTGATCGAGATCAACCTCTCCATTAATCTCATTTGTGTGGAGAAAAGACACCTTGATTTCATCACTTTGCTGGCTGGAAATACTTGGCTCTTGTGTTTCAAAAAGAGACATAGCTACCTCAACAGTTGGTCGCTGCTGCTTGTGATTTTCTAACCTAGGAGATGATAAGTCTGTATCAATCTCTAAGAAAAAAAGCTCCAGTTCATCACAAAACACATCTTCCTCTACATCCTCCTTGCTTTTCTGAACAAGAGCAACATTTTGGGCAGCATGATAGTTCTTTTGAATGTCTTGGGAAACATCAAATTTTTTATATCCTTCCTGAAGCAAGGAGGAAGAACTAGCAACCAGCTCAATCTGAGGAGTAATTGAATGGTCTTCTGGCTCCCCAAGACACAAAACTGGACTACCCTCCCATCCTTCCTCATGATTCAAGGCCTGATCATCACACTGATTATTGTGAAACAACAACCCATCATTACTTCTAATGTCCTTTTGCTGCTCCTTATTCATTTCCAGTGTGGGCATAGGTTTATTATCTTCGTCCTTATGGAATAGCAAGTCATCATGATGATCCACATCCTCTTGCTGCAAACTTGTTTCCGATGTGGTCATGACCATATCCTCTTCTTCTTGCTCAACAAAATCAAGGAGCTCATCAAACAAAAACAAAGAACCCTCTTCTGTACCAGCCCTCTCTGCTATATCTTGAACTGGCTGCCCCAACTGATCATCTTCACTTATTTGTTTTTCATTTGCAACCAGCCCTCTTTGATAATCCTCATTCTGTTATTGATCACAACAAGACTGCAAATGCTCCATAATAGGCTGTGTTAGAAGAATATCAGCAAATCTCAAGAATGAAAGCTTGGAAGGCTCTTCATTTACAGGCTTTTGAGATAGGGGAGCTTTCCAACTTGGAACTTTGAACTTGTGACCCCTTTGCTCATCAGCTTGTAATCTTAGCTCCTCTATCTTTGCAGCAATTTGGCAATCAAGCTCTTCCTCAAATATTTCCCTTTGCTGCTCATACACTTGAATCCCTGCCTCCTATTCAATTGAATTTAAAACAGGAACGTGAACCTTACCCTCAACCCCCTGACCTTGGACTGGTGCACAAGGGGTATCTCTGGCAAGATTCAGCATTTCATAACCAGGATACCTGGTCCATGAAGGCTGCCATATCTGCTGGATACTTTGATTGTTAACAGGTTCTTGACATGACTGAATAGGGGAACTAATGAGGTGACTCGGTTGTTTATGCTCACTCAAAGGTTCTTGTAGGGGATTTTCTATGGAATTTGTAGGACTATGACCCCTTAAATTTGGAATCTTTGGCTTTGAAAGTTGAGCTGGGGATTGAGAAGAAGCTTCTATCCTAAAACTTGGAATTACAGGCTTAGGTTTATTATCTTCACAAGCAGGCTGAACTGGAACACAGGAAATTGCCTGAGCCTCTAGCTCTTTTAATCGTACACACAACAACCTCATCTGCTTCTCTTTGACTGCAACTTGCTTAGCAAGAAACTCCTCATCATGTCTTTGAGCTTCCACCTCCTGCTAATGCATATGAGTTTGATATGGACACTCCTCCTACTGCACGTAGTACTCATGTTCCCGATCCAAAGCCCTCATCTGTTCTTGAAATTGTGTCAAAAAATACCTAGACTTGCATTAACATGCTTGGGCTGATTTTGTAAACAATCATGATAACTCTCTTGTGGTTGTTGATAAACATGCTACCAAGGAACCTGAGCAGGGGTGGGTGGGTGGCATGCATATGGGATTTGTTGGCTACTTGCTGCTATAGGGTTATTCTGAGTAAAACCAGCAGTATAGTTATTTTGATATGGCTCATAGGGCTGATAAGATGGTAAAAAAGTAGAAACCTCATGGAATTGAGAATGATAGGCCATTTTCTCATAAAAACAAGGAAAAACTAGATTTCATTTCTTATACCAGCAACTGAGTCTACTCGAAACTAGTGAAAAATATGCTCCAGAGTCACCAGGTGTGCTTAGAACTTGCCTCCAAAGGCAGAAAAAACTACTGTCCACACCAAATAGTAGTTACAAAAAGCTTGAAAAGAACTAAAAAATCAGCTCTTCGTCCCACCGGGCGTGCCAAAACTGTTATCTCTCAAAAATTGCACCCTATTAAGTTTGCAGGAAAATTAACCTTTTGGAGAAACATGGAAACATTCCAAGGTTGTGGGTAACCTATGGCTAAAATGAATCTCCAAATTCTAGGCTGGCTTCCTATATGGTGATCACCTGTTTGCTTCTTGAAAGACTAAAAATTGATGGGGAAAAGGGATAGAAGGATTGCATGAAATGTAAATAGCTAAAATGAAACCTAAACTAAGGTGATCCACCAAATTTGACATGAAAACATAACATACACAGGATTAAGCCTGGGTCAACTAACTTGAATTGGAGGTAAAACACAAATCTCTTGTATAGGCATGCATTAATATTTTATAACAAGGTCATGATTAAACTGTTAAGAGGAAAGACTTCACAGTTAACATCTCAAACTAAGACACTAGTTACAACCTGCAAGCAAACATACTCTTCTACAAGTAGATGCTACACATGGGACATGATTAAGAGGAAATAAAATCATTCATAGTTAACCCATCAACCATCTACAATGCATACAACAAGTAGAAAAGAGACAAGGCTGACACAATTCAACAAATTGGTTCCAAGAATTACAAACTCTGCATATTATCTCTCATAATGAGTTACAAATTCTCTTTTCCTCTATCAAGAACTTAGAACAAGTTACAAAACGGCAAGCCCAAAGGGAAGAATAACTTCTTTACAATGAGTCTTCAACTCATATTTATGCATTTTAAAAGCCAACTGCATTCTGAAAGCAATAACTTCTGGATCGAATTTGGCCTGTCCAGCCACTGTTTAGCCCTTCAAGTCATCCCAAAAAAATATCAACATAAATGCCCCTCCATAGAAGCAGTCTTATCCCTCTAGAAGAGTCACAAAAGTCTCTGAATTGCAATAACTTTTCTGCAGCCCCAAAAGTGCCTCTTCTGACCTTTCAAAACTGATCTTTCAACTTGTAAAAATATCTGGCTTCCAGCGTCTGAGAAAATATCTAATACTTCTGACTCCTTGCCTTCTGTGAGTGAGCGATGCCTTCTACTCCTTGACTAGTCGCACTCTGAATCTCCTTTCCTTTACCGATATTGAAACAAATCTAACTCTGGGATCGACAGACTGTTCTGTGCACCATTTCCTGAAACTTAGGATTCTCTGATGAACTTGGGAAACAATGCAAACAGAGAAAAATATCTCTTTTCTACAGACTTAACAACCTAGGCTCTGAAAACCTTCATCTATCCCATCATCGCACAGTCACAGGCTATGTTAAACTGACTTTTTGATTTTGAGCGACTGAGCGACATTCTTTTTCTTCATTGCACATCCTGCTCGGTCGCGCACTCATGAGTAGATTTTCTGAAATCACCTGAGTCCCAGTGATTGAGCGATGACATTAAGCCCCTTTGTCACTAACCATGGTTCCATCTCAAGACTTGGCGACAATGTGTTCTCTTACCCTTGGCTAACCTAAGTCATGATCTGGCGATCTCGCTACATGACTGAATTCATAGTCGCGCACAGTTAACATTAACTCATCATTCATTCCCAGACCTTGCAACTAACTGTCTTGCTTAGCCTTTATGGTGATCTCCCAGTTGCCAAATGTTTAACCTCTGTTTCCAGACTACGCGACAATGCCTAGTCACCAAGTTGGGAGATATAACCCCTGAACATTTAACTTTACCGTAACAGGTCCTATGTGCACCTTTTCTACTTCTGACGACTTCGCGACAGAATTTAATCGCCAAGTCGGGAGGACTTCATCCTTAGGGAACTTTTCTTCTTAGACTTCGCAACCACCGTTGGATCTTCTGATCTTTTCATCTTACGACTAGTGCTTAATCGCTAGACATTTGAACATACCCTTAAGTCTTTCCCAGACATCTCGACTGAAGGCAAAGTACCTAGTCTCTTTGTCACTGAATCTGCTTTCTCCTTCTAGCGACCACCCGACAATCTTTTAACATCCATCCGCTTTATGACACATGTCACTTGATCACTGGTTCACTTACTGCATACTGAAGAACTGAGTCAACATCCTGCTCTAGCGACATCCCGACTGCACTTTTCTGCAAACCTCAAACGGTTAGTCGTGATGTCTGGGTTAAAATCTCTTAACCGCCATTCCATTTCGAGACTACGCGACTGAAGGCCTAACTTTAGTTTCAACTTTGATTGATCTGGCGATAACGCGACAAGAAGTAATAGCGAATTCTAAGAACATTTTTCTAACTGTCAAGAACTTCATGCGATCACCCGACTAAGCAATGGGTCCCATCTTCATAGAGCCTTATGACATGGCTATCCTACGACTACCCGACTAAGATGAAATCACTAAGTCTCATAACACTGAGGGAATATGCCAAACCATTTCGAGACCATGCGACACAAGGGAAACACAAAGTCGGGGAGACATATGGAATATTCGCTCGGGGTAATGTGATGAGGTAACCAAGATTAAAACACATGCCTTAAGTGAAAGGAAAAAGGTAACAGTGAAAAAGAACACCAAGGCTGAAGGCTTATTTTCATCGTTTAACTTTGGAAGACTAAGGGTTTTCAGGGTTTTTTCAAATTTGGCTAAGTGAAGACTGGAAAACCTGAAAACATGACAGAGGTGAGGCAAAAGGATAAGAGATAGCTGAAAAGAATACGCCAGAAGCACAAAGAACAGGACAAAGAACCAGGAAAACTTAATCCATTCAAAACATAACAATTCCACCTAGTTGATCTTGGTACCAAAAATTGGTAACAGCTACACCCTCCTGAGTTTGTGGAGCTCGAAGTGAAGAAGGATTTCATCCTTGTTAATTAGCATTTTCATGTAAGAATCTATTTTGGGAATAGAGGTCAAGCATTGTTGATGTATTGTTGATTCCTACAAGAAACAGAGCTAGCACAGTGGATTGTCATTGTTAATGTCCACACTTCCATTGTCCACATCTACATGTTCATGTTCAAAACCTACATTTTCACCTTCAATCCCTACATTCTTATTTTCAATATTATTGTCATAATTCATTTCAAATTCATGTTTTTCTTCACTTGAAACCATATTTAAGGGTGGGCCTATGCCCACATCTTCATTGTTATTTAACATACCTTGTCTCTTATTTTGATGGGCAACCTTATTCATTTCTCTATACTCTTCAATCTCTTCATTTGTGAGCTTCCTCTTCCTTTTATTCTTTTGATGACTACTACTCCCCATGGTGAGACCAAAAAGGTGATGCAAAAACCTTTGATAATATAGAGATTCCAAAAAAAAGGGTGAAAAAGTGTTTTTTTGTCTTTCACAACTGATTTCCCGTGATATTCTCTCCAGAAAACATGCTTCTCAGACTGAGGGACCCAATAAAGCATATCGGATATCTGATATCTCCCACCCAAATTTGGCTTGAACCTTTTTATTTTCATCCTATTTTGAATGTTTATTTTACTTTTCATTACTATTATAAATTTTACTTTTATAATATTAATATTATATTTTCATACTATTAAAATTATATTTTCATACTATTAATATTATATTTTCAGACTATTAATATTATATTTTAACAATATTAATATTAATATTCTGTTTATATTAATATAAATCTCTCTCTCTATCCTAGGTATTATTGTTATAATATAAATATTAATAGTTAATTAATACTAATATTATACTATTATACAATAGAGAAATAAATAATAATTATATAATACTAATGCTATTACCAACTAATATTAATATTTAAAAAAATAAAATTTATAATATATAACCTAAAAATATAAAATCATAAAATTGAAAAAAACCTTAAATCATAAAATTGAAAAGAGCGCTTAAATCATAAAATTGAAAAGAGCATTGAAATCAAAATGTTGAGTCTGGGCGGGATTTATTGGATATCTGATAATATCGGATATACGATTAGGCTTGGTATTTGCTTTTGGTTTTGGCTTTGCAATACCAAATGTGGATGGTCAACCCAAATGACATGTTCACCATATTTCCTCTAATCTCCAAACTTCGACCATGTAGCTGACGACCTTATTTTTCACCCAAAATTGATGAATTGCTGTCAAATTTTGAGTTCAGTAAGTAATTATTACTTATTTTCTAATTGATTTATCTTTAAAGTCTTTATTGATAGACTGATTGAAAAACAACTATAACTTTCAAATGGTTTAACCTTTTTGAAATCTAAAACATGTATCACATTCTATGCTTCGCCTACTATAAGTAAAAAAAAAGTTTGCAATTTTGTAAAGTTTAGAATTAGTAAATGTGGTCAGATATGAGAGTTTTTGAATTTTGAATAAGTTGTAAAAGAAAATTCATAATTAATTATTTATTTAGTAAAAAAATTACACAAAAATATGCATCACATCCGGGCATGAATATACTACTTATATCAAAATCTTGTGAAAATATATCATCATTTGCTTGTGATTAAGGTGGTCAGACATACACGTCCTTTTTATCTTTTTCATGAAAATTTTGTACTACTATATTGAAATCTAAAATATTGAACAATTAGATTAAATTTTTTTTCAGACAAGGGCTAGTAGTTTAAAAGCTACATTCAATTTCCTATAGATTATGTTCTCACAACTTTTTCACATAAGGTTGATAAGATGTTCAAATTTTTACGTCAAGTTGACTAACCCTGATTCTCTGATTTGTCATTGCCACTTAAGGCCATAGTTTGGTATACCATGATCTTGCACATACCCAACTTATAAACTAAACTATCTCATACATAAATACCAAAGATAGAAGCATACAAGATTTTACTAGCCAATATTATAGCATAAATTTCAAACTCAATAACTCATGTGCATTAATAAAACATGGAGTCCTTATCTTAAGTTTCAAATAATTCCTTTTGTAAGGTGAGCCCATTTAGGAAATATCAAATCTCATCAAAATTTGAAGTTGTTTATGGTGGATACGCTACAGGAGATCATAATGTTGTTCATACTATCCATGTCGATGAATTTCATATAGAGTGAAAACCTAGAGTGGATGATCACCATATTCTCACTCTCCACTAAGGATAGTTCAAATGGAAATGTAATAGTGGTTATTATTCCCCCAAAAATGTACAATTCCCGCTCTTATATCATTGAATAATACTCATGTCTTCTTTTGAAATGAATTTATTTCTCCAAGAGAGGTGACACTCTATAATTAATTCTTTCTTTCTAACCTTGAATACATTCTTCTTTGTTAATGCTTGACCACGATCATAACAAATTAATATATCTCTTTAATGAAAGTCACTTTCAAGAATTTCACATAGAGCCATATACAGTTCGTCATAAATTTTGAACCCCACACTTTCTCTCCAATCGCTCAGGTGAGCTTCTTCAACATTTGTTTTTCAGCAACATATCAAAATTTCATAAACATCCAACGGTGGATGTGTGAGACATGGTCCCTATACTAAGACTGTATTTTCTGAGATAGTCATGCATTCACCATCAACAAACTACTCTCTTACATTTGCAGTCTAGCTCTGGTACCATGTTAAGTTTTAGGATAATTGCAAATGTAATAGCACTCTATGTTGTATGTGTTTTCCAAATGCAACAATATCTCTTTCATTTATATTGGGAATGAGGCTAAGAGAGACATGTCCCTTCATGGGATATGTCTATTCATTATTATTTATAAGAAATGACATGCCTCTTCCCATTAATTATAATTTAATCAATCTTATAATATTTCATCAATCAATTATTAATTATGAATAATATAATAATTTAATATTGAATATTAAATTTTATATGATTAACAATAATAAAACATATATATTATATTATTATTAATCAATATATATTATATGTGTAATAATGATCATACGACTGAATACAAACATTAACACAAGTCTAGTTATCTTTTTTATAAAAAATGAGTCATCTCATTTATTGAAACTAAAGTCATGTATTGAGATATATTATTGTAAAAGTTAGGTAAATCCTAACTTGTTTTCAAAAGAGGTATTTTTTGGAAGTAATCACTCGGATAGTTACGAAAAGGGTTTCTTTAGGTAGTTTTTCTAAGTGATTTCTCCTAGTTATCCTTAGTGGTTACTTGAAGTAGTTATTCCAAGTAGTTACCTAAAGTAACCATCTTAGATAGTTATCCTAAGTAGTTACATGAAGTGGTTAGGAAGTTATTTTAAGTGGTTACAAAAATAATGTATACATATGAGGTAAATAATTGTAAAGGGGTACTTTTGCAAAGAGGGAGACTATGGAGAAATTCCCAAAGAAGCATTTGGATTTACACAATGTATAGAAATATTTTTGAATTTGTATATTCTCAAAGAGATAATGAAGAACATATTTATTCGTATGTCCTGAATGTATTCATGATTTTTTATTACTAATTTCTCATATGTTAAGTTAGTAATCTATTTTTGTATTGGTGGAATCTAATGGTTTTTCTAATTCATGTAATTGATGTGAAGAATGAGTTCATTCTTGGTATCTTGATTTGAATGTGTTGGCATAGTGTATCTTTTTGTATGTCAAGGGTTTCTATCCTTATCCTGTCATCATTTTATTTTGTGTCCAAACCTCATTTGTAACTATTCTACTTTATGAATCTCAAATGGTATTCATATGTCTGCTATTGGGGATTTTGTTAACTATTTTATTTAATTTTTTTTCTATCCTTTTTGTACTTTCAGGTGAAAAGTACAAAAAAACCAAATACCCCCATCATACGAGGGAGCTTCCCCTCTCAAATGCAAAGTGGTGCAGAGTACACAACTAGAAGTGTAGTATAAAGCCTACCCTTTCCACATCTGATTGATGACACCAACTTATACAATACTTCAATAGGATATTAGGAATTTCTCAAATCTCTTCTAGTCCTTAAATCCCTTCAACACAAGGTTATTCCCTCCTGACTTGTCAACTTCAAGTCTTCAATGTTCTTAGAGAAAATCTCTCTAACAAGTCCCGACATGGACTATTTGTTCTAACTACATCTCAGAATTCTACTAGGAATTGCAACTTTCCATCATACTACTAAGGATGGTGCTTCAACAGTCCCTTAGGTTCTACAAGACCCCCAACCCATAATTACAAGTTTTAGGCCTAGGTTCTATTAGGCCTTCAAAAAATGTTTCTTCTCTCACTTAGGCAATTATTATGGTACCAAGCCTAATCAATGTTTTTTTTATGATCCTCATACATTACCCTTAAAAACCCCAAAGCATCAGACACCAACCCTACTCCAGCACCCTCAAACTGTCACAATGACTCTCTGGCCTAATTGATCAGATTAGACTAAGGCATCATGGAATTGATCAAGGATGGGCACATAGGTTCAATGCAGACACTTGGATATCTTCTATAGAATTTTAATGGTTAGGAACATTCAAAAAATTAGACCCATAACTCTCCTTAAGTGTTGCTGCATGTAGATTTGTCTTTCACTGGCTAAATACATCATTGATATTTAGCTTAGGGCATCAATATAGAAGAAACAAATGAAATCCCACACACCTGAGCCTTAGGAATCTTAAAGTAAATTTCCTTTTACTTTTATTTCACCAAGAGACATTGAATTCTACTAGTGAAAACACAAGTTAGGGCCACATCTTCATGACAGACCTAAAATAAAAGGGTTTTAGACCTGCAGTGAAAGAGATGCTTCTAACTTTCTCAAAAAAACACCAATTTAACTAAAATAAATTGCATTAGAGACTAGATTAATTAAAAAACACTACAATGGAAATTTATATGGATGTTCAATGTGTACATATCCATATACTGCAAAATTGCTTAGAAAACTATGTTTTATTCATGATTTTTTACTTCAAAATATATATGATCATAACCTTATGATATGACAGGCTTCCCCAATCCTAAATACATCTCTACAACTGATCCAACCAATTCAAAGACGTTTGTGACCATTGGAAATAGAAATGCAAGTTTTCGAGCAACTTTTGAAAAGTTGCTCGAGCAACATTTGCAAAATTGACAACATTTTGTCGATTGTTAAATACAATGTTATTATTGCATCCCACTAATTTGGGAAGGACCCAAAACATATATGAATGATGGAAAATATCTAAGAAGACATTAGAAACCCCTTTTCAACAAACAAAACTGAAAATGAGAAAAACTCCTAAAAAACTAATATAAGTCCAAGTGAACTAAGGAGTTTGTCTAATTTATAGGTCCATCAAAAGATCTTTGTCCACACAAGATGGGCCAAACATACACACATTAGGATAGCTCGAAGACTCATCCCTTATTAAAATGCAAAATCAAAACATCAAAACATGAAAACATCAAAATGTGACAGTGACTTGGGTGCCCTACACCATGCTACCCAGGACTGAAAAAACTCAAGTTCCATTGAGTTGGATGTCAGAAAAGGTGAATCCATCTTTCTTAATGGCCTCCTTGGTCATACAAGTAGCATCTTCCAGTGGCTTTTTCTTCCATTGAAATAGGTATTCATAGTAAGTCTTCCTTGTAGTCTGTTTGGACACCCTTTGTTCCAAAACGCATTCAATCTCCAAAGGAGGAGACTTAGGAAGATCCTTCAATAACTTTCTTGTTGAGATCTTGACTCACCTGCAAAAAAAACATCATCTACAGTATCCTTATAAGCATATAGATCAGAAACATTAAAAATTGGAGACAAATGTATTTGGATAGGAAAATCAATTTGGTAAGCATTTAAACCACATTTCTTAAGGATCTTGTAAGGCCCAATTTTCTTCACCATCAACTTAGTATACTTTCCCTTGGGCATCCTTTCCTTCTGTAAGTGGACCATGATCAAGTCACCAATCTAGAAAATTAACTCCCTTCGTCTCTTATCAACATGTTCCTTATTGACAGAGGTATGTTGTAACCATGACTGAATGTGCTCATGAATATCCTTCATTACTGCCACAAAATCAGCACTTGGCTTCTCCATGTTACTGACATCCCTCAATCCCAAGACACCCCTTGGGTGCACACCATAAACAATTTGAAAAGGAGTTCTCGTTGTACTTCAGTTAACATATTCATTATAAGATAATTATGCCTGTGCTAGAATGGAGTACCAAATTTAACCATGTTCTTTTGTAAGGCACCTCAACAAATTTACAAGTGACCTATTAATTACTTTATTCTATTCATCAGATTGAGGGTGATATGTTGATGGCAGATAGACATTGGTTCTCAATTTTCTCCATAGGGTCCTCCAAAAGTGACCAAGGAACTTAGGGTCTCTATTAGAGATGATAGACAGTGGAAACCATGTAATCTGAAAAATTCCTTTAAGAACAACCCTTCAACATAAGAGGCATCATGTGTGGTCCTACATGGAATGAAATGGGTCATTTTGGAGAATCTATCTACAACCACAAAAAGACTGTCATGACCAGCCTTTGTCTTCATGGGAAGTCCAAGGACAAATTCCATGCTAATAGAGTCCCAAGGTCTGGATGGAATGGATAATGTAGTATAAAGCCCTGCATTATAACTATTACCCTTAGATCTTTGACAAACCAAACAAGTTTCAACAAACTTCTAACATCAGTCTGCAACCCTGGCCAAAAGTAAAACCTCCTAACTAACTCCAATGTCTTATCCATCCCAAAATGCCCTGCAAGACCACCACAATGCTTTTATTTTATAATATTTTCTCTCACATAAATTTTAGGACCACAAATTATCCCTCTAAAAAAAATACCATCTTGGACCAAAAATTGAGAGAATTCAGTTTGATACCTTTCAGTCATGCCTACATAAACCTTATAAATTTCCTTAAAGTCTTCATTACCTACATACATTTCCTTTATAGCTGATACCCCCAAACTTTCTAATTGCATAGTTTGAACTATAAGATTCCTTCTACTCAAGGCATCACCAACCTTAATAAAAACACCCTTTTTATGCTTAGTAGTGAATGTATAGGATTGCAAAAACTCCATCCATTTGATATGCCTATGATGAATCTTCTCTTTCCTATTGAAGAAACTAAGTGCCTAATTATCAGTGAAGACAATAAAATCTTGAGACAACAAGTTGTGGCACCAATTTCTCAAGGACTAAACCATAGCATAAAGTTCAAGGTTATAGGTGGAGTATTTTTTTTGGCTTCATTCATTTTCTCAATGAAGAAAGCAATTGGCCTTCCATCTTGACTAAGGACACCCCCAATAGCTTTATTACGTGCATCACATTCTACCACAAACACTTTATGAAATTCAGGTAAGACAAGGACTGGCTGTTCTACAATTTTCCTCTTTAGGAATTCAAAGGAGTCATTATCTTCACTAGTCCACACAAAGATACATTTCCTACCACCTTTAATTATATTTTTTATAGGAGCACAAATACCACTAAATTTTTTGATATATTTCCTATAAAAACTACACAAGGCATAAAAACTCTTTACCTCAGATGCTGAAGTAGGTGGTGGCCAATTAAGGATAGCCTCTACCTTTGTTGGATTCATTTTCAAACTTCCTCTTGATATCACAAAACCCAAGAATACTAGTTCCTCCTGCAATAATGAACACTTGTCAAGGTTTATCTTCAAACTTACTTCATGGAGTTTCTTGAGGACCAAATCAATATGATGTAGATGCTCTTCCCTACTGCTACTAAAGGTCTAATTTTCATCCAAATAGACTACTAAAAATTTGTGAATAAAATACTTCAAACCCTCATTCATCAAGCACACAAATGTTCTTGGGGAATTGGATAATCTAAAAGGCATGAATACCGATTCAAACAAGCCCTCACTAGTCTTAAATACAGACTTCCATTCACCCTCCTCTCTGATCCTTATTTTGTAGTAACCACTTTTGAGATCAATTTTTGAATAATACTTAGTCCCTCCTAAGTAATCCATAAGGTCTTCCATTATTGGCATTAGGATTCGATATCTAATAGTGATTCTATTGATTTACCTGGAGTCAACGCACAATCTTCAAGTGCCCTGCTTTTTAGGTGCAAGGAGTGCAGGTACAACACAAGTACTTATAATTTTTCTAATGAACCCTTTCTCCAAGAGACATTGTATTTGTCTAGCCACTTCTGCATTTTTCTCTAGTGTATGCTTATAGGAAGCCTTGTTAGGTAAGGTATCCATTGGTATTAAGTCAATACAATGACTGATTTGCCTCTCAGGTGGAAGAGATTCATTACTACTGTCTGCTACAATGCCCTTGTTTTTTTTCAACAAGTCTGCTACCTCCTTAAGACCAACACTTCTTAAGGTCTCTTAATATGGGTTCTCTCTTCTTTGGACACTATCCTTAGGCAATATAAAATCATGGTATCTTCTCTTCCTTAAGGAATTTCATAAACCCTTTTTTTCCTACCATCATGACATTACTAGTTAAGATCTTATCCTTAGTTTCCTCTAACAAAGGTATCATTGTGAATTTCTCCCCACCCTTGGTCAAAGTGAACACATTACTCTTACCATTATGTTAGGGATTGGTGTAATATTTCCAAGGTCTCCCTAAAAGGAGATGACAAGCATCCATGTCTACAATATCACACATCACCTTATCCTTATACTCTTCTATTTGAAAATCAACCCAACATTGCTCATTTATTAAGGTTTGTTGTTCTTTACTCAACCAAGAAAATTTATAAGGAGTGGGGTATGGTGTTATTTTCAATCCATGTTTATTTACCATTTCTAAAGAAGCCAAATTCTCATTTGAGCCAGAGTCTACAATTACCTTGCATACCTTACCCTTGAGTTTGCATATAGTTATGAAAATAGAATTTCTTTGAGGAGGCTCTTTTCTGATTGGCATCAAAAGATACCTATTAAACATAATACATTCACCATTCTCTAGATCCACATGCTTGGAGGAAGTGGTGGTATGATAGGATGTGGTACTTTGACAATCTTCTTCATTGGTCGACTGCACTCTTCTCTCCCCTTGACTATTTGCACCAACCTTCTCTGGACACCTAAATGATTGGTGACCTACTTGGTTACAATAAATACACCTACCGATGAACACATTAGATCCCCTTCCTCCAAATCTACCTCTTTTGTTTGATCTCCTACCTGTAAAAGTACCCCTGCTGCTTGATTTAGTCTCTGACATCTAACTTCTAGACTCTCCTTGACTGCTAGGGAAGAATCCTCTACCATTGGACCTACCTCTTCCTCTAAAATAATTAATCCTTCCTCTATTGTTTTTCTCCCCTCTTCTATTTTTATTCTCTCCAATCTTAAGAGCTATGTGAAAACACTTATGCATAGACTCCAATGTGATGAAGGTAAGTTCATCTTGTATAAAATATTTAAGCACATTTATATACCTATCAAGTTTCTTCTTTTCAATTTGATATACCTTGGCCTTAAGAGTTAAAGTATGAAATTCTTGTGTATAAGAACTCACATCTAGGTCTTTTTGTTTTAATTTTTGCAACTTCTTATAGAGCATTGCCTCATAGTCCTCAGGGACAAACTGCTTCTTGATCTCTTTCATCATCCTCTTCCGTGTAGCGATGGGGTTTTTTCATTCTTTAATCCTCTCATTTTGGAGGAAATTCCACCAACTCAAAGTCGGTCCTTTCAATCTGGCTTTTTCTACTTTGACCCTCTAATTTTTAGGTACATCTTCACACTCAAAATGTCTTTCATGATCCTCCAACTAGTACATGAATTCTTCTAGTTCTAACTTACCATATAACATAGGTAGATCAACTCTTTCCTTCTTTCCTACCCTTTCAAGGGCTGCAAGGATGGCCCTTTGGTCTTCAGGTATGTTTTCGTGTTCAGGATTTCTCTCATCCTCCTCTACTTCTTCCTCTAACTCTTAATTTTGTGCTTTATGTCATTACCCTTTTAGTTTTTATAGTTCCATTTTCATGATTTTATTCTCTTCTCTGACTACTCTACTCTCATCCTTCTTCTCCTTTACTATCTTGGCTAGTTACACATTAGTTATAATCATACGGTTTTCCATTTCTCCCTCATCTCTGTCAGACATGATCTCTTCTTCTTTGCTTCCCAAACAAAGTCTTGGTGGTTTTGATACCACTTGGTGTAGAGTACACAACTAGAAGTGTAGTCTAAAGCCTACCCTTTCCACAGTTTATTGATGACACCGACTTCTACAATCCTTCAATAAGATATTAGGACTTTCCCAAATGTCTTCTAGTCCTTGAATCCCTTCAACTAAAGGTGATTCCTTCCCGACCTACCAACTTCAATTATTCAATGTTCTTAGATTCAATCTCTCTAACAAGTCCCAACATGGACTATTTTTTCAAACCAAATCTCAAACTTTTAGTGAGATTTTCAACTTTCCAACATACTCCTAAGGATGGTTCTTCAACAATCTCTTAGGTTCTACAAGACCCCCAGCACAAAATTACAAGTTTTAGGCCTATGTTCTATTAGGCCTTCAAACAATGTTTCTTCTCTCACTTAGGATATTATTATGGGACCAAGCCTACTCAATGTTTGTTCTAGGATCCTCATAAATGACCCTTACAAACCCAAAAGTATCAAACACCAACCCTACTCGAACACCCTTAAATTGTCACAATGACTCTCTGGCCTAATTGATCAGATTACACTAGGGATTGATGGAATTGATCAAGGATGGGCACATAGGTTTGATGCAGACACTTGGATATCTTCTATACACTTTTAAGGGTTAGGAACATTCACAAAATTGGACCCATAACTATCCTTAAGTGATGTTGCGTGTAGATTTGTCTTTCACTGGCTAAATACATCAGTGATATTTAGCCTAGGGCATCAACATAGAAGCAAAAAATGAACTCCCACACACCTAAGCCTTAGGAATCTTAAATTACATTGACTTAAATTGTATTTCATCAAGAGACATCAAATTCCATAGGTGAAAACACAAGTTAGGGCCACATCTTCATGACAAACCCAAATTGCAAGGGTTTCAGACCTGCAATGAAAGAAATGCTTCTAATTTTCTCAAAAAAAAACCAATTTAACTCAAATAAATTGTATTAGAGACTAGATTCATCACAAAAAACTACAATGGCAATTTATCTTGATTTTTTATCCGTACACATTTGCACACTACAAAATTGCTCAGAAAACTGTGTTTTATTCATCAATTTTAGCCTCAAAATGTATATGATCAGAACCTCCCAATCTAACAGGATTCCCCAAACCTAAATACACCTCTACAACTAATTGAACAAGTTCAAAGATTTTTGTGACTATTGGAAACATAAATAAAACTTCTCGAGCAACTTTTGAAAAGTTGCTCGAGCAACATTTGCAAGATAGACAACATTTTTCCACTTGTTAACAACAATATTATTATTGCATCCCACTAAGTTGGGAAGGACCCAAAACATCTAAGAATGATTGAAAATGTCTAAGAAGAAATTATAAACCCCTCTGCAACCAACAAACTAAAAACAATAAAAACTCCTAAAGAACTAATGCAAGTCCAAGTGAACTAAGGAGTCTATCTGATTTATAGGTGTATCAGAAGATCCTTGTCCACAAAAGAAGGAAAAAACATACACACATTAGGATAGTGCAAAGAATCATCCCTTATTATAATGCAAAATCAAAAAATTAAAATGTGATAGTGACTTAGGTGCCCTACACCACAAAGGAAGATTGTGATTTGATCATGATTGGATTTAAATCTCTCCAATTGTTGGCATAGTTTTCACTTCTCATAGGGAAAACATGGTCATTCTAAAGAATCATTCATAGTGAAAATCTTTTATCAACAGGTGCAAATGCCATGCGGTAAGAAACTAGACCAATCCTCTCTAGAATCTAAAATGGTCCAACAAAACATGGTCAATCTTACAGCCTTTCCCATAATAGATGTGGCTCTTCTGTAAATTATCTCTAAAAAACACCTAATCACCAACCAAAAACTAGTGGTCCATCTTATGAGCATCGACATATTTATTTTTCCAATCTTGCACTACTGCAAGATGCTCATAAATATGAACAAATTTCTACTCCATTTCACAAAGCATTTGAGGAACCAACACTACCTGGTCCTCTAAATGATCTCGGCTCAATGGAGTAAAACATGTGGTCTCATATACATTGCATGAAATAGTGACATACCAAGAGAAATGCGGTACCCATTGTTATATGGAAGATCTACTAGGTACATATATTCTGTTAGTAATAACTGAGGGGGGGAGGGGTGAATCAATGGCCTCAAAAAGTTATCCTTTAAAATTTAACCACCAATCAATAAACCTCAGATTATTATGTCCCTACACGATGCATGCCATGAAATACTAATAATGATTAATTGTCTGTCAGTTTGTTCTGTCAATCATTTTCTTTCTTGATTATCGATAAGTAGTATAACTATTTACCGAAACTCAGTAAATAAGCAAAGTATACTGATCAATCCAGAGTTATCTATGTAATATGAAAGACAGTAAAGAAATGAATTATACACACATAACACATGGATTTTAACTTGGAAACCCTGTTAAGGGAAAAACCACTGGGACCGATACCCCAAATTTTCACTCTTCTGAAGTGAGCCCTATTAGGAGCCAGCCCTGTTAAAGGTTACAAACACATGGTTAAGTGTGACCTTGTTAGAGGATTTTATACATAGAGGTTGTCCCTTAGTATCGGGCATCTATTTCTACCATCCTTGAGTCAGCCTCCTTCTTAGACTATCAATAGGTATCGGGCAAGTCCAATGCTACTTTCATGAATCAGCCTTTTTGGCACTCCTTGGGATGTACCTCAATATATAGAAGACTATTAAGTCCTTCTTGGTTAAGAGACTTGATGCTTCAATAGTTAAACTGAAACACTATGACCTATTCATATTGCAACTTTGAATTGCAGATTTTTAGATCTATTGAAGTACATTACCTCTCTGATCAATGTATCAATTCAATCCTTTGTGCTCTATAGTTTCTACTCTCTGATGTTGTGCTCACTATTTGTCAGTGTCTGCAAAATTCCTTAGCTCTTCCTTCAACTTGTTTGATCAGGAATGCATGAAGTTGTTCTTCATCATCCTCTTTCTATTCACTCCCTGTAATCCCATTCGTAAATGGATTAAGCTTGTCTCTTATATAGACATGATATTCACTATTTCTTGATTCTTGATTCTTGATTCTTGGTGTGAAAAATAATCCATCCAATTAGATTTAAAGCATAACTACTAATTTGTCTTGTAGATATCTTCTCTCCAAATGAACAAATCAGCTTTAAATCAATCACTTATCTTTGGTAGAATAAAATAAAGTAAATGATGAGTTAATTCTATTTTTAGCTCTACCAGATAGATATTTTGTCATTTTTTGAACTTTCTCTTCCGTCGGTCACCACTACAGTTAGTTTTCAGTGACAACTGATAGTTCCATCAGCAAGAATCCTATTAGCTTCATGATCTCTGTCCGTCGGGCATCATTGGAATTTTAATCGTCAGGAAACCTTCTGGATTTTCTCATTGGGCATCATTGTGGCTTTGCTCATCAGGAAACACTATGCTTGTGATCATTGAGTATCACTATGATTGTTCTTCTTTTCTCTGAACATCGGTGTGCACTCTGTCGATGTTGTTTGTCACAAAGTCAATACTTGAATTTTATGCATTGTTGAAAGCATAACCTTTGTTCCATTGATTCTCTGAAGTCTTTGGCATTATGTACATGACCGTACAGATGATATTAAGTTGACATCAATGACAATACAATATATTAAATGATTTAATGCTTTGCATTATCTTTAACTTAACATTATCAAACATTCAATTAGTTACGTGTCATCAATCTCTCCCTTTGGCATTGATGGCAACATACTATATTATCACACAATACTATTTTTAATAAAATATGAAATACAATAGTTGAGATTCATCAAACTACCAATCTTTTTGTTCTGATAACCAATAAATGTTTGACCATCGGTAAGCTCTATTTTAGCTTAGATTTGATTCTTGCAGCTCTCTATCTTTTGATGTGTTGTGTCCTCTCCTTGTGTCAATTTCTCTCCCTTGACTGTTCATCTATTTTGATGTATTTTTTTTCTTATCAGTAACTCTCCCTTTGTATAATCTTTTCATACAATTTCTCTCCCTAAGGATATAATCTATCCCTTTGGAGTAATGGATAATCTCTTTCCCTTTCCAGAAAGATCTAATAATATGGATAATTTCTATCCCTTTGACAGCAATGCCAAACAAATATTTTACAAATATCTGACATTCATGTCAAAAAATCATTTTTCTCCATCTATAATATATTCCTTGAATTTCCCTTATCCATTAGCAATACAACAATATGCTCTGGTGCTCGGTGCTAATATATACCTGTCTCTATATAGATGTAGCTTTGAATTTCATCTCTATGCTTGCATCAACATTACTGATATTCTAATAGTATGTAGGCTGATGTAACATTTAGTCATTTTACTAACTGGTAGACAAGGGTTTGACCCCTAGTCTCTTTCTCAAGTACTTGAATGTATCCTTGGGCAGTGGATTGGTGAAGATATTAGCTAATTGTTATTTGGATTGCACATACTCAAGTGTCACTTCCTTTCCTTGAACTTGTTCTCTCAAATAATGATACATGATTGCAATTTGTTTAGTCTTAGCACGCATGATTGGATTCTTGGAAATGTTTATTGAACTGGTGTTATCACAATAGATAATCACTGGTTCTAAGATCTTCATATGCATACCTTCCAGTAACTTTTTGATTCATGCAATATTTGAGCAATTTGTAGCAACAACAGCATACTATGCTTCTGCAGTAGACTGAGAGATGCATCCTTGCTTCTTTCTTATCCATGTAACAAGTCTATCACCCATAAAGAATGCTCTTCCAGTCATGCTCTTTTGGTAATCAAGATTTCCAGCCCAATTAGCATCGATAAACACCTTAAGTTCAAATTTGCCTTCTCTTCTATACCATAAGCCATATTCCTCAGTATTCTTTAGATATCTTAAAATCCTTTTCATGGAAGTCATATGTGATTCCCTGGGGTTAGAAGAAAATCTAGCAACAATTCCTACTGCATGTGCAATATCAGGTCTAGTGTGTACAACATACATGAGTTTTCCAATCATTGATCTGTACAAAGTCTGATTTACCTCTATTGTCTTATCCTCCTTTGTCAACTTACATCCAATAGCCATCGATGTTCCAACAGGTTTAGAGTCTTCCATCTTGAATATTTTCAGGACCTCTTTAATGTAATTGGATTGTGTAATGAAAATACTTTCACTTTGTTGAATGATCTGTAGACCAAGAAAGAACTTGATCTCTCCAAACATAGACATCTCATACTCTTTTCTCATCTTATTAGAAAATGATTTGCACAGCATATCATTGCCTCCAAATATGATTTCATCAACAAATATTTCAGCAATCAAAGTGTTAGCATCAGTATCTTCCTTCAAATAAAGATTATTGTTTTCACTAGTCCTTACAAATCCAATACTGATAAGATAGGAATGAAGTCATTCATACCAGGCTCTAGGAGCTTGTTTCAATCCATACAAGGCTTTGTGAAGTCTACATACCATTTTTCTCTTGTCTGGATCTACAAACCCTTCTGGTTGCTCAATGTATACCTCTTCTTCAAGTATTCCATTTAGGAATGTTGACTTGACATCCATCTGGTATACCTTGAATCCTTTGAATGCAACATAAGCAAGTAGTATTCTTACACTTTTTAGCCTAGCAATGGGTGCAAAGGTTTCTCCATATTCAATACCTTCCTCTTGTGCATACCCCTTGCATACTAGTCTTGCTTTGTTTCTTGTGACTTATCCATTCTCATTCAGCTTATTCCTGAATATCCATTTTATACCGATGACATTCTTGTCATCCGGTCTTGGTACAAGTGACCATGTATTTTTCTTTTCAATCTACTCAATCTCATCATTCATAACACTTATCCATTCTTCATTATCAAGTGCAACATTGATAGAATTTGGCTCAAACACACAAATTAAACAATTTGAGTTTAAAGACTTACTTCTTGTTCTTGTACTAGCTTTCTTATCTCCTATGATCTAGATTTCTGGATGGTTCCTTCTTACATATCTTGCAAGTATAGGTTTAGCTCTTTGTCTATTAGCTTGATCATCATTTTGTCCTGCATTCTGTTCTTCATCACCTTGCACATTATTTTGATTATTATCCTAACCGTCGGTAATTGCAGCCTGACTGTCAGTTGCAACATTCTATTGTTCTAGAATTAAGCACCATTTCTCAGGCAGAGTGTTGGGTTCTTCATAGTATATGAACTGGTTGTATTCCTCTAGTTATTTTGTGCTTTCTAGCTCATTCTTTTCTACAAATTCATCTATCTTTACATTTTCACTTTCAACAATTTTGTTAGAAGCCTTGATATGACATTTATAAGCTCTTCTCTTGGTGGAATACCCTAGAAAGATACCTTCATCACTTTTGACATCAAGCTTTCCATTTCTATCATCCTTTAAGATATAAAATTGACTTCCAAATATTTTGAAGTAACTTACATTGGGTGTTTTACCATACCATAGATCATAAGGTGTCTTCTTTGTGTCTTTCTTCAATTGTACTTTGTTTAGTGTGTAGACAGAAGTACTAACAGCTTCCATCCATAAGATTTGGGTGATTCTTTTTTCTATCATCAGTGTTCTAGCACAATCAACTATTGATCTATTCCTTCTCTCAGCAATCCCATTTTACTGTGGTTTTCTTGGTGCAGAAACTTATCTTTTTATACCATGCTCATTACAAAAATTAGTGAATTCATCTAATATAAATTCTCCTCCTCTATCTAATCTCAAAAATTTTAGATCCTTACCACTTTGTTTCTCTACCATAGCCTTATACCATTTAAACATCTTGAATGCTTCAGATTTATCTTTTAGAAACATAACTGTCATCATTCTAGAGTAATCATCAACAAAGAGAATAAAATATGTATCTCCATAATAACTCTTTGTCCTCATTGGTCCACATAAATCAGTATGGACTAATTCTACAATATCATCAGATGTATGGGTTTTACTTTTGAAACTAGACTTTGTCATCTTACCTTTTTGACAATTCTTGCACATGATGTTGTCGGGCTTTGACATTGTCGATAAGCCTCTTACATTTCTCCTTCTGCTTATTTTCATCATGTTGTCAAAATTCACATGACACAATATTTTGTGCCACAACCATATGTCTTCATTTATAGTCATTAAGAAAGTGGTGTTAGTATCATTTAGATAGAATAAGTTACCTTTAGTCTGTTCATCGATACCAATCAATCTTTCTGATTCATTGAAGATCTTTGCCTTCTTATTCTCAAATGCTACTCTGTGACTTGAATTATTCAGATAAGAAACACTCAATAAATTATAATTCAATCCTTTTACCCAATAAGCATTTTCACATTTGATCAGGTTGTTCAACATTATAGTTCCTTTACCTTCAATTGGACAAGGTGTATCATTACCCATTCTTATTGTACCACCATTATAATACTCAAAAGTGTTAAAATTTTCTTTGTCACCAGTCATGTGGTGAGTGCAGCCACTATCTATAATCCAAATGTCATTTTTTCTAACCTTAGATATGAGTGCAGTTTCTACATACCTTTCATCTTCATCTGAATCATCTTTCACAACCACAAACACCATCTTGATGTCTTCATTAGGTTTGGTGTCAGCATCTTCATCTTTGGAATCAGCTAGGTAGCTGGCTTTCTTGCTCTTGTCCTTTTAGTCTCTGGTATATCTTCTTTCTTAAATTGTAAGTAACTTTTGTAATCCTTGTTATTACCTCTGTCAGATTTCTTCTCAAAAGATCTATCATTACTTCTGTCATCTTTTCTTCTGTTAGGATATCTTGCAACAAAGTGTGTAATCTCTTTACAATTAAAGCATACAAGTGGTAACTTTCCTTTTTATTTACCTTTGCCGCTCTGCATTCTTCTAGCCATAAGTGCTTCTATTTCATCTAGATCTTCTTCTTCACTTTCACTTTCACTATCTCTTCTAGATGTGTGTCTATGACTTGATTTGCTTATTCTCATAGAAAACTTAAATGCAGACTCTAAGTTTGGTAAGACACTATTATCAAAGTTATTCATCTCAAATGAAATCAGTATACTAATTAAACTATCAAGAGTAACTATATTATTTTCTACTGCTCTCATTTCTTGAATGGAAGAAACTCTAATAGCATATACAGGCAGTAAGTTTCTTAAGATTTTACTTACCACTATCTCCTCTTCAAGTGTACCTCCAACTCCTCATATAGCATTGACTACTTCTTTGATTCTTGTGATTTATTGTGTGATGTTTTCTCCTTCTTTCATTCTGAGATCATCAAACTTTCATATAAGGCTTTCTACCTTGGCTCTCTGAACATTTGTATCACCTCCATGTACAAGCTCCAGTTTGTCCCACATCTTCTTTGCATTTTTTCAATCTTTGTCATCTTCAAATTCAGCATCAGAGAGTGAGAAAGAAAGCTCTATAACCATGCAGTTGTGCTCATGCTTCTCTCTCAATTGATCTACTGTCAATACTCTTGTGGGAAACACATATTCAGTGTCTAGGAATTGACTAACATCATTACCAATACCTAATAAGTGGAGTCTTATCCTACTTTGCCATGAAGAAAAGTTATCTTTTTTCAAATTGGGCACATCTCATATGTTTATCTTGTGATCTTTGACTTAGGTCTTGAAACCTTCCTTTCTAATAACACAAGCTCTGATACCAATTGTTAGTAATAACTAAGAGGGGGGGTGAATCAGTGGCTTCAAAAATGTATCCTTTAAACTTTAACCACCAATCAATAAAACTCAGATTATTATGTCCCTACAAGATGCATGCCATGAAATACTAATAATGATTAATTGTCTATCGATTTGCTCTACCAGTCCTTTTTTTCTTGATTATCGATAAGCAGTATAACTATTTACTAAAACTCAGTAAATAAGCAAAGTATACCAATCAATCCAGAGTTAGATATGTAAGATGCAAGACAGTAAAGAAATGAATCATACACATATAACACATGGATTTTAATGTGGAAACCCTGTTAAGGGAAAAACCACTGGGACCGATACCCCAGATTTTCACTCTTCTGAAGTGAGCCCTGTTAGGAGCCAACCCTGTTAAAGGTTACAAACACATGGTTAAGTGCAACCTTGTTAGAGGATTTTATACATAGAGGTTGTCACTTAGTATCGGGAATCTATTGCTACCATCCTTGAATCAACCTCCTTCTTAGACTGTCAATAGGTATTGGGCAATTCCAATGCTACTTTCATGAATCAACCTTTTTGGAATTCCATGAGATGTACCTCAATATATAGAAGACTGTTAAGTCCTACTCGGTTAAGAGACTTGATGCTTCAATGTTTAAACTGAAACACAATGACCTGTTCATATTGAAACTTTGAATTGTAGATTTTTAGATCTATTTGAGTACATTACCTCTCTAATCAATGTATCAATTCAATCCTTTGTGCTCCATACTTTCTGCTCTGTGATGTTGTGCTCACTTTTTTTCGCTGTCTGCAGAATTCCTTAGCTCTTCCTTCAACTTGTTTGATTAGGACTGCATGAAGTTTTTCTTCACTAGTTTCTCTTCAGCATCCTCTTTCTATTCACTCTGCTTAATCCCATTTGTAAAAGAATTAAGCTTGTCTCTTATATAGACAAGAATATTCACTATTTCTTGATTCTTGATTCTTGATTCTTGGCATAAAAAACAATCCAGCCAATTAGATTTAAAGCATAACTCCTGCTTTGTCTCGTAGATATATTCTTGCCAACTGTACAAATAAGCTTTAAATCAATCACTTATCTCTGGTGGAATAAGACAAAGTAAAGGACCAGTTAAGTCTCTTTTTAGCTCTGCCAGCTAGATATTTTGTCATTTTCTAAACTTTCTATTATTAGAGTAATTATCTGTTTACACTTACTTATTAGATCACTTTGATTTAATTAATTAAGTTGTTCATTATTCTAGTTTACTTAAGCTATCTCTTAGGTGCATTATAATTAATATTTATATTAATTATTAATGTGCAACCAAGCTTTTCTAGTTTTAGGGTTTCATTCACCTTTATAGGTTGAACTTTGTAGTTCTTTCTTCATTAATTTAGATTACAATTTAGCTCTCACTTCTTGGACAACTTCTGAGCTCTTCTCCTTCCCTCTTCTTGCTTCTTTCTTGTTACAGGTTTCTTGCATTTAGGTTTTCTTCAGGTTCTATGGATTTGTCTCTCAAATCCTACATGGTATCAGAGCTTCCCTACCGCTGCCTGGTCTAAAGGTTTTGAAGCTGTGATTCGAAGAAGAAAAACCACACCTTCTCTAGGGTTTTTTCTTCAATCTTGAGGAGGCATTGTTTTTTGGATCACTTTGAGCTAAAACGGATGCCACCATCGCTCTCAGAAGGCCTGGGAGAGTCAAAAATCATATAAATTTTATAGTTTTTGGCCACTATGACCTCTGGGAGAATTTTTCTCCCTCCTAGGCCGTACAACATGCAAATCGAGAAAAAAAAACAAAAAAAAACACTTATTTTAGGGTTTTTAAGGCATAGCCAGACGTAGTCCAGATCTATGCCACTGCATCACCCCAGCACCACCCCAGCCCAGCCTGGCCCGGCCCACGCCTGAACCCTGTCAGCATGCCGCCCACTGGCCACCGACCAACCGTCAGTGCATCCCCGCAGGTGCTGCCACTCAGGAGCCACCAACGAGCCACCCGGCTGCCATCTCCACTAGTGAGCAATGCCCAACTACCACTGCCATCCAGCATAGGTGACATCATCACTGATGTCACTTGTCAGCGAGTTTTTCTAGCGATTTTTTAAATTTTTCGATGGCTGAGTTTTTTTTGGCCATTTTCAAACTTTTTTTTGGTGGATAGTCTTTTGACGGCCATACGGCCGTCAATTTTATTTCTGGGTGCTGCGATGGTCGTTTGACTATCAAATTATTTCTTGTCTCTATTTTTTTCCAGAGAGCTATTTCTCAGAGGTGTCGTTGGTTTTTCGGGCGTAACTTGTGCATACAGTGTCCATTTTCAAAAAAAGAAATATTGTCAGAAAGGTGTTTTCGAGCCAAACATGATGGTGCTAGTCTCATTTTATGATTCAGTCGTTTCAGATCTCTTTTTTGGTTTTTAAGTAGAAGCTTCAGTTTCCTCCATCTCTGCATCTAGCATCCATATTTTCTTCTCATTTTTTTTGCTTTCTATAGTTGTTCTTTGCTATATAGGGAATGGATTTATACATTATGGGGGTACATTTTTTTTCTATACTTTAATTCAAAAACAACCCTTCTACTTCCATCTACTTCTTGTCTCAATGTCGGACCCCTCTGTTGCCAGGCTGACACCACACAATTATCACACATGGAAAGCACACATGACTAGGCTACTCATGTCATGTGGCTTATGGTCATGTCTAGATGAGAACCAACCTATTCTACAGTGTTTGTTTGAGGTCCTTCAGCACAGAAACAAAATGGATGAAGCCATGGGTTTGATTGCACTACACATTTCAAACAGCCTCTTGTTTCATTTGGATGGTTTGACCACTCCTTGCACCTATTGGGGAAAGTTTGTAGATCTGTTTGGCATAGTGAATGCATTTAGGGCACTTCAGCTTGATGCAGATTTGACATCCTTGTCTCCTAATAATTTTACCACCATTGAGGACTTCTTGATGAAGTTCAATGCTCTCAGATCACTTTTATAGGGACGTGGGAAGACCATATCAGATGATGCATGTATCTTTTTGATACTCTTAAAGCTTCATGGAGAGTTCCATATTTTATCCTCCACTTTTTATTCCATTATGGATGCCTTGGGTCCTAGGCACAATATACCTTCCTTTGCGGCCTTTTGTGATTCATTGATTTAAGAGAAGTCAAAGATTCAACAGTTGAATGATGCTTCAGGTTCTATGAGCCATGCCTTGGTTGCTCACCCATCCATATGGAAATCAAAGCAGATATAGGTATCATCATCCATAGAATCTTGGAAGGATTCTCCTTCCCAACATTCCTTTGGCCCACCTCCTTCACCTAAGGGGAAATCAAAGATAGACAAACCCAAGTGTACTTATTGCAATAAGTTCAATCATGACGAGTCTTAGTACTTTTAGAAGAAGGTAGATGGATATGCCCAACAGATTGCTGATTTGATAGCTCTTCTCCATAAGAGCAGCATTAATATTCCTTCTTCCTCTTCTTGTTGGTCTTCTTCATCATCATCTTAGGCAGATGGGTCAGATGACAAAAAGGGTCATGCCTTATGTGCATCTGCTATAGCTCCCTCTTCTAGGTGGTTGCTGGATTTCGGTGCTTCACATCATATGGTATCTTCTTAGAGTTCCTTCTTATCTTTTGCAGCCTCTCCTACCCCACACATCTTGATGAGGAATGACACTGTTATGCCTGTGTGTGGTCATGGTTCTATTGACATTGATGGTGGTGCATTCTATGATGTACCATGTGTTCCATCCTTTTCATCGAACCTTCTCTCAATTTATCAAATTACTCACAATGGGACAGAGAAGACAACTGAGTTCACTACAAATTTTGTACACATCAGAGATAGTGTGACCGGCCACATTGTTTCTACAAGGATAGTTGATCATGCCACCCACCTGTACTCCTCCCATTTTGGTTCACCATCTCCAGTGTCAGAGAATATCTCTCCTACTTCATGAGTTCCTATTGAGAAGAAGTCAGTTCACCTGAACTTCTATGTTTCTCCTGAGATCAGTGTTGTGGCTTCTCCACCTCCTCCTCCTGTTGCGCCTACATTTGTTCAGCATGATTCTTCTTTAGCAGTCCTTGTCATGGTCACTCCCTACATCAAGCCTTCCCCTCTAGTTGTTGAGGGAATATCCAAGGAAATTCATCTCCTCCTAGCTGACATATTCAGCCCATCTATTGGTCCACCTTCATCAAGGATTCCATTCCAAGAGTCTCATTCATTATCCTTTGAGCACCAACTTGGCCTTTCGGTTTCACCTCTCATTCAGGGGTTTCCTTATTTCTCTATGCCTCTATTTCTTCCACATTAGAGTTACATTGGTTCGATCATTCCTAAAGGGGTTCCATCATTCTGGGGGGGCTTTGGTGTCTCATCCCTCTCTCATGGGGGGTTTGACTGTACTGATGGTTTTGAGAGAGTCTCTTGAGCCTCTTGAGCCATTCTTTTCTGCTTTTTTTTCTATCTCTTCTTAGAGTAGGGTTTTTCCCATGTTGTTTTCTCTATTTCTCTGCTTTACAGAGATTTGGTTGTGCTTGGGTACCTGATCAGGCCTTGTTGCCAGGACCCATTTTCCTACTTTCATAACTATGCTAGGTTAGCTTACCTCTTGAGCTTCTCTTAAGGGGGGGTGTTAGAGTAATTATTTGTTTATACTTATTAATTAGATCACTTTGATTTAATTAATTAAGTTGTTTATTACTCTAGTTTACTTAAGCTATCTCTTAGGTGCATTATAATTAATATTTATATTAATTATTAATGTGCAACCTAGCTTTTCTAGTTTTAGGGTTTTGTTCACCTTTATAGGTTAAAATTTTTAGTTCTTTCTTCATTAATTCAGATTACAATTTAGCTCTCACTTCTTGAGCAACTTTTGATTTCTTCTCCTTCCCTCTTCCTTCTTCTTTCTTGTTATAGGTTTCTTGCATGTAGGTGTTCTTTGAGTTCTATAGATTTGTCTCTCAAATCCTATATCTATTTTGTCGGTCACCACTACAGTTAGTTTTCGGTGACAACTGATAGTTCTGTCGGCTAGACTCCAGTTAGCTTCATGATCTTTGTCTATCGGGCATCATTGGAATTTTACTCGTTGCGAAACCTTCTGAATTTTCTTGTTGGGCATCACTGTGTCTTTTCTTGTCAGGCAACACTATGCTTCTGATCATCAGGTATCACTGTGAATGTTCTTCTTTTCTCTGACCATCAGTGTGCACTCTATTGGTGTTGTTTGTCACTAAGTGAATACTTGACTTTTATGCATTGCTGAAAGCATAACCTTTGTTCCATTGATTCTCTAAAGTCTTTGGCATTATGTACATGACTGTATAGATGATATTAAGTTGACATCAATGAAAATACAATACATTAACTGATTTAATGCCTTGCATTATCTTCAACTTAACATTATCAAACATTTAATCAGTTGCATGTCATCAATATTCCTCCCAATGAGACTATTGATCCATCATAGACATATGTATCATATCCTCCAAAACATAATTAACCCTCTCTATCTGACCATCTAGCTCAAGGTGATAGGTTGAACTAAATTTGAGTTGTGCACCCAACGCATGCTAGAGTGATGTCCACAGTGCTGAAGTGAACACCAAATATCTATTGGAGATTATCTTTCAAGGTATACCATGTAATCTTACCACATCCTCGATAAATACCCAAACCTATGATGCCCATCCCGGACCCCATCATAGTTTTTCTAGTTTTGCTTATGATAGACTCAGCATATGATACTTTACTTTTGATGCATTATTAGACATTATGGACCTTATGCTTTATGTTATGGGTTTGATTATTATAGATGCATGGACATATGATGCTTATGATGAAAATTATGGACTATATTATGTTTTCTGGATTGGACATTTATTTTGATATTATAAATTCAGAAAAAAACTCATTATGATTATATTATGGTTATTGTAGAGATTAGATTTATCTAATTTAAATGTTGAATTCCAATTTAATTATAATGTGAATTTTACCTTATGAAATGTTTAGGATGTGAATTACGTA
>MU226068.1:968817-1044207 GCA_018584345.1 Thuja plicata | reverse complement strand
GGGTTAAGGGATGTTGACTCTAGTCATGATTCCCCTTAGACCCTCTTGTTGTAAATTTTTAATATAAGTTCTTTAAAAAAAAAAAAAAAAGTTGTTGCGTTTTGGGCGTGAAATTTTGGGCATTACAAAACCACAATTGATGGAATGTATGTGGATCTCATTGGGGAAAATTGAGCTAATTTGGACAATTTCTCCACTATACCCATAATAGCATCATGATTATGTGATGACCTAAGTAATCCAATAATTAAATTAATAGATATCCTGTACCATTTCCACTCAGGGATCACATGCAGCTACAAAAAGACCGATGAGGTGTTGACTCTTGGCCTTAACTCTTTGACTCTCAATAAATTTGGCTACAAAATATATGATATCTCACCTCATACCTACCCAAAAGAATAATTGTGTAAGGTCATCATGCATGTTCTTGACACTTGGATGTGTCAAATAAGGTGCATGATGTGCTTTAGATAGGATCAAGGCACATAAATCATTAGCTAAAAATTTATAAATCTAACCATGATTCTATAAAATTCCATCTAACTCCAAGGAATAGACCACAAATTGAATCTTAAACATCTTGTCTGACTCCAATTATTCTCTCACCTCTTAGTAAAATGGATGGCCAGGAAGTGCCTCAAGGATATAACCACATAAATCCACACCAAGAGTCAAAATTGAAACCTTATGCCTCCTCCTACTCAGGAAATCCAAAGCCATATTCTTCTTTCCCTTGATTTAATGAACATCAAAATCATGCTCACATAAGAACTCCATCCAATGGTGCTGACGGGCATTCAAGTTTAGCTGAATGAAAATATACGGTAAACTATGATGATCTCTATGCAACTCAACTCAATAACCCAAAAATAAATGTTGTCAGTTCCTAACTGCATGTACTACTATCACTAGCTCCAATTCATGAGTTGGGTATTTCAACTCATGATCCTTGAGCTTACAAGATTCATAATATACAACACATCCCTCCTTCATTAGAACTTCTCCAAATCTAATGATGCATCTGTGCATAGTGTAAAATTGCTAGAAGAGTTTGGCACTACAATGATATAAACACTAGTCAACCACTCTATAAGAGCCTAAAATATTGACTCACCCTGCTTTGACCATACAAAATTCTTCCCTTTCCTCTGAAGAGAACTGATCGGATGTGCCAACCTAGAAAATTATTTCAAAAATTGATAGTAGTATCTTTTCAAACCCATGAAACTATGAACCTTTTCCACATTGGTTGGCACTATCCATTCCAAGATATCTTCAATCTTAGAGGGATTACCGTGATACCATTTTTAGAGATAACATGCCCCAAATATCTCACCTCCATCTGGAAAAACTCACACTTTTCCAAATTAGTGAACAAGTGGTTGTATAGGAGACACTCCAATACCTATCACAAGTGGCTCTCAGTCTCCTCCATGGATCTAGAATATATTAAAATATCATCAAGGAAAAATAGTATAAACCGGTCCAAATATTGTGAAAAGACACCATTCTTCAAGCTCATGAATACTAAAGGAGCATTGGTTATCCCAAATGGGACAACCATGAACTCATAGTGATCATAGTGTGTATGAAAGATAGTATGATGGATATTAACCTCATGTATACATAACTGCTGGTAGCTAAACTTGAGATTAATTTTTCATAACACTCTAGAACTCTTTATTTGATCAAATAATTCATCTATCCTCTGTAAATGGTACCTATTCTTCACTTTTACCTTATTCAACTATAGGTAGTCAATGCACAACCTGAGAGATCTATCCTTCTTCTTCACAAATATAATTGGTGCACCTCAACCAAAAAACTAGGGGAAATATGGCCCTTGTCCAACAACTCCTCTAACTTTATCATAATCTCATGCAAATCCTAAGTGTTCATGCAATAAGGTTCTCAGGATATAGGTTCTTCTTGAGGAATGAGCTCAATACCAAAATCAATTTTGTTCTTAGGTGGCATGCCTATAATCTCACTAGGAAATAAATTTTCATATTGTTGAATAAGAGGGTAATCATTGAGAGATGTTCCCTAACTATCACCCTTCTCTAAGTCTCTAATAAGAGATAATAAAAATAAATTACAATCCTGCCTCAAGCATTGCTTCAACTGCATCAATGAGATCATGCAAAGGGACATGGCTCTTTACACCTCCATAAGCTCTACACTCTCCCCTAAGTCATCAACACACTAAACCAACTTCTTCCAACAATTAATACAAGCCTAATAAGAGAATAACCAAACCATGACTAGTAAAATACCATAAGATCCCAAGTAAAATACACAAAGGTCAATAGTGGTGATAAAATTCATCAAATCTAACTCACAACTAATCACTACAGAATCTACTACCACCTTAGAACTTGTAGCTAACTCTATATGTCACCTATCTTCTTGTATATTTGTCACTATCCCACACCATTCCATGTGAGAGGTGGATATAAATAAGTCATATGCATGAGAATTATAAAATAAAATAGACATTGTGTTCCCATGTAACACACTTATAGTCTCTACTATGGTACCTTGATGATCTGTCTAGTGGTCATCTAACACTACAAATGACCTATGAAATCTGTCTACATCTCCCATAGTGGGCTATAAATTGATTCGTTCATGTCTCGATCCATATGTTTTCTTCTAGGGACAACATGTGGCTTAATGTGCATACTTGCCACAGTAAAAATACCTAGGGTCACAAAAAATAGGTCATGTTGAAGGTGCATTCAAGTGATATGAGCTATCCCTGTCAAAACCTTGTGACACACTCTGATTCTATCTACTATGATCCAGGGGCTACTAAGCAAGATTCCAATAATTCCCTTCTTAATAGGGGTCTTACCACTATGGTGTCTATGACAACTATGGGATGACCTCTGACCCTACTATTATTCCTAACCTGATCTAGGAGGTACTATTGATACTCTAGATTCACTATATTATGACTGTGTACCCCATGCACTCAATCCTCTAATAGGTGCACTACTAACTTGTGTCCTCACCTATCTATCAATTCCTCTAGATAAGTTATCCTCTTCTAATGTCTCTATCTCTACTATTTCCTCCAAGGTCTTAGGTTGGAGAATCCATACATTACCACTGATATGGGCATTAAGGCTCCTAATAAAATATTTTCTTCTGGGGACAACATGTAGCTTAATATCCATACTTACCACAATAAAAAATACCCAGGGTCACAAAAACTAGGTCATGTTGAAGGTGCATTCGAGTAATGTGAGCTATCCCTGTCAAAACCTTGCGGCACACTCTGATTCTATCTACTATGATAAAGGGGATACTAAGCATGATTCCAATAATTCCCATTCTTAATATGGGTCTTACCACTATGGTGTCTCTGACAACTATGTGATGACCTCTGACCCTACTACTATTTATGACCTAATCTAGGAGGTACTATTGGTACTCTAGATACACTATATTATGACTATGTACTCCATGCATTGAATCCTATAATAGGTGCACTACTAACCTGAGTCCTCACCTATCTATCAATTCCTCTAGATCAATTATCATCTTCCAATCTCTCTATCTCTACTATTTCCTCCAAGGTCTTAGGTTGGAGAAGCCATACATTACCACTAATATGGGAATTAAGGCTCCTAATAAAATATTGTACTAGTAGGATCATCATGAGGATAGTAAGAGTACTATTTGAGCTCAAATAATTTACATTCATACTCATCTATTAATGTATTCAACTACCTCAAATCATGAAAATCGTCTTCCCTCTTCTGGCTATATTTATCATATAAGAATTGAGCTTAAAACTGTCAAGAAAGAGCTCCCATGAAATAGTGGCAATATCAATATTAATATTTTACTCCTTAGTATACCACCAAGTGGATGAAAATTCTCTAAGGTTCATGATGGTGCACCATTCCTTTGTGTTTCTCTTATAGGTGAATAGAAAATAACCAATCCATGTCAATAGGTGATGTCTCTACCTTGTTTCCACTTCCCTATCCATCAAATGTAGGAGGATTGGACCTCATCAAGTCTCTCATATATGTAGCCAATAGAGAATCATCATTTTCTTCTCCATGAACCCTCCTATGCACCACTCTCCATCCACTAGGGATACAAGACTATTCTCATTCACCATGGGTGCATTGTTGTTCCTGTGATCCCTCATGTTGTGAATCTTCCTATCTAGGAAGAAATTGTGTCAATATCTCTTGTAACAAGTTGACCACTTGTGGTCCTCTGAGGTCATCATTTCTATTCTCATTTTGTTCCTCCTGCTACTCACCTTGTTGATCATTATCATGGTGACCATCTTGTTTTTCTTCTCTAGGATTACACCTACCTCACATACAAGGCCTTGCAACTCCACCTCGACCTCTATTACTCCATCCTTGATTAGCGGGAGGAATCATTCAAAGAAAAAGAAGGTTCATTATTATCTTGTAAACCATTACCCATAGAATCAAGTGTAAGAAAAATTATAACAAAAAAGAAACTACACAACACATAGTGAGCACATTA
The DNA here is from genome assembly GCA_018584345.1 of Thuja plicata. Taxonomy (NCBI): domain Eukaryota; kingdom Viridiplantae; phylum Streptophyta; class Pinopsida; order Cupressales; family Cupressaceae; genus Thuja; species Thuja plicata. The sequence continues at coordinate 1,039,683 of MU226068.1, read as the reverse complement.
ATCTAAATATCCTAGTGATTGATCCTAGGATCTAATACCAGATGTTATACCACACTAGAGAACTCTCAAGAACCAAGGTAAAATACAAGAACAATTTTTTTTTAATGATGCCGTTATTAAACCGACACAACATACATACACACATGGTCATCATAACCAATGTTATATAAATATCCATTAGGGACTTGGCATCCTAACATCCTTGGTATCACGAGGAGATGAGCTTAATACCTCCAAAGGTACTATGGTCACCACATGAATACCACATGAGATACCTCAAAACACTTGGATAACATTAGCGATTCTCTTGACATTCCTAGAACCTTAGATTCATGCTTAGGAAAGGTCTTTTTTTGGAGTCTTGATCAACCAACACACTAGACCAGGCCACACAGGAGAATAAAATATGCCAAAAATTATCAAAAAAACATAGGGTATCTAAATCATAAACCCTAATTTGAACAACATTAGAAAAGTTATATTCTATCATAAATGCATAGCTTTGCAGAGGACAGATGCACCATAACACACCACAAATGTGCAAGAACAAGTTATCTTAAGTGCAAGATAGTCTAACACATATTCACGGAGTGTAGGAAATAGATGCATGCCTTTGGAATGGATGCACAAAATTAGGGAAAAGATAGGTAAATTATGAAATTGAGTGGTCTAACTGGTAGTTTTGGTCATCGAGGCTTAATTATTGATTCTAGAATGTATAGACAAAATACAAGATGGTTGTAAAGATATATTTCTCATATAATTTCATCATCATACATCAAATTATGGACAAGAGCTACTCTAACAACATGAATCATATATAGCATCATTAAGAACATGGTATTAAAAATAAAATACATCGATACTAAGTAAAAAAATATGCGTAAACATGAATACCAAGATGAGTAGAATGTTCCAATTTTTAAAGCATACTACACTATCCAATTTACACCGTATATGAGAAATAAACATGTCTATATTAGTAATCCAACAAGATACAATGAAAGAGACCAACAAGGATAAAATGACATGATTCTCAAGTCCATAAGAGTTTTCAATATCATCTAGGACCACTTGTTACCTGCACACTGGTCCCCAACAGTGGTTGGTCACGCCACCTAACCACAAGGAATCCACAGGCCCTCTCCTATCGTACTCATGGAGATGACCATGTGGCCCACAAACACACAAACAAGGTACACATGAAAGTATTACATCCCAAAATATGAACACATTATCACACAAATCCAAAATAATATAATCATGCAGACACAAGGTATCTCATGCCCTCAATCATAGACATCACAAGTAAGATAAAGGCACTAACACCATGCAAGCAATGAGGCACAAAAACATATATCCACTAACTCGCTAAACAAAAAGTGTGTGCATATACCAACAAAGGGAGTGTCATCACATAACTTGGTAGGGAATGGAATGACCCATGGCCTCACCACACTATGACTCATGCAAAACCAAGCATCCTTTATCCAAGGTGGGTAAAGAAATGTCCCATTGCCTCACCACACTATGACTCATGCATTGGCTTGTCAAAATCTCTAGGTCTTCTCCAAACATCTGTGATCATTGGGAGCCCACACCCACATAAGAGAAATATTAAACATTATTATATTAATTAATTTTTTCCCCTATTAAATTTATTTTTGTTTTTACTCGATTAAACACTCTTCAATGGGTTACCCTAATTTCCCCTTTGTCCCATGGTCCCCCCATTGAGAGTCACTCGCTCGATTGGATAATCATTCACTTTATGTACACACATTTAAATAAAGGGAAATCTCTCTCATCAATATATGTATGGAGATTTTTAGCCATGCTAATTGGTACTAATATAAATACCCAACTATGTGGGGATGATTTCAATGGTTTCCACTAGCACTAGTAGGTGTCAACCCAGTTTTTAAAGCATTCATATATGCAAATGGGACCTCATACAATAAATGGATTTATAAATTGGAAAACCATGGGGTTTCCATTTTCCCCATTATGCCACTATCACACAAATACAAAAATCAAACATCAAAATTTTCCATAATAGGATACCAAACTTAGATTTGGTCATAGAATGTCAAAATTCATCAAAAATTAAAAGTTCAAATATCAAGAAAATATAAAAACCCATTTTACCTTAGGGAATAAACATGCCAAAAATTCATTTAATTAATCAAGAACTCTAAGAAAACAACCTAAAGATAAAAACAAAATGTCCAAACCCTCATATGCAACCATACTTTCAATAAAACAATAAAAATCTACCTTCCTTACCAAAAATTAACCAATGTATCCATAAACTCCATATTTTAAATCATTTAAAACATTTCCAAGCTACAAAAATAGATTTCAACAAGAATTTGTGGAGAAAAATAAACATACCTTTCAATCACTCAAGAAACCCTTTAAATGCTTGGACGAAGAAGCACACTCCAGCAATTGACACAAAAAATTTAAGATAAGAAAAAATCCACCCATGAAATCCAATGAAACAAAAACCACAAAACTTATTTCCAAAAACATATGCTCCCTCAAGCCAAATTCAAATTTCTCATATCCTCTTGAAGTAAAACCCAAAGTCATATATATAAAACCCAAGTTCTCAAAATGAGATAAAATGTTATTTTTTTATCTCATGCCCACCATAGCTTATAATTAAAAATAAAGCATAAAACTTCTATAATATTAATATTTCATGAACAATTAAATAAATATAAAATCTGTTCAATAAAAATATTTAAATCATCATATAATAACATCCTCACAAAAACTAGTCAGCAGCACAATTATGCCAAGTTCACAGAGCTAACAAAATTTAACAAGATGACCCACGAACAATAAAAATGGTCGACACACCATGAAGATGCAAAAACACTAACATACAAATCAAACATACCATTAAAAGCCAAAAATTTCTTCATTAAAATTGACGGGTATATAAGCATATTGGGGAAAATTGTCTTCCAAAAGATGGAACGACAATTATGGATGAGTACAAGTTGGCCACATGACTACCTCCATATCTAACCACCGTTGGGGTTATATATATTTTTAGGCATGCTCAAACCTATTGATTCAAGTGAAGTCAATGCCTAGTACTTGTCCACATTATTATAATAACCGAAGCACATATGCATATATAATATCAAAAAGTGAAGGGGATCAAGACATCATGTGGACCTCACGAATGAGTAACTATGACTTTGTCCCTCTTCATACAAATACATTAGATATAATCCATAAAAGTAATAATATAATTATTACAGAAAGTAGACATCAAAACCCATAACATAGAAGTAAACATCATCACATGACCTAGGAAACACATTTACTAATTATCGAACATAAGCATGTCCATCACATCATTTACTCATAATATTATCAAATTTCTAACTATAGTAATTTTATTAATCCCGTGAAATATAAAGCATTTGAAACCAATAAATCCACCAATGAAGCACAAAAGATAGTATGCCAGGTCATGGAAATAAAAGAGTATTTTAGTCTCAAAATAAAAAAGTCATTGTACATTATAAATGCATCCATTCATCATCATAAAATATCATAAAATCCACTAGCATACTCATACTGCATATATGATTACTATTGAATCACCTGAATAATCAACTACTCATGTCAACACTGCTATCACATGGATGAAAGAATAGATCACTAATCAAAAGTATCTCACAATCATAGCAGGATTCTAGCTCAAAATCAAAAAAATGAACACATGACAAGATGCGAACACAATAGGCACTACACTTTTTTTATCACCCTTTTTCTTCTAAACCTTTTTAGCAGTAATCACCTCAAATGTTACAAATCTATCTTCGTCAAGATCAACCAATATCTATAACATATCCACATAACTAGTCCATACATCTATAAAGAGATGATAGGATAACCTGTGAACCTAAAAATTTCTGGGAACAATAGCTTCCATACAGAAATTATCTTTATCATCCATAAATGTGATATCATTCTATTAAGCCTCTACAATCCCTTTAAGTATCATGAGTCTACTACACATTTTTTATTGAAAACTTGTCATGAGTCTCCAATAAGAAAAATCACACTCTCCAACACTTTTATAGATCAACATATGCCTTTTGATTTTTTCTCCTACTAAGACATCCTCATTCTACACAACATTCTATCTACTAGGCAATTCCTTACAAAAATAGAACATGAGATAAAAAAAAAACAAATGAGAGCATCGTACTGGAAGGGATAACTTGAATATTTTTCTTTCCTTAGATTCTTGACTAACTACTATCTTAACAATTCACACAGGTCAAAAACCTTTCCTTCTTTCACCATCAATAAAGCTATATGCATACTTGTCATGATAGCAGTCCTTTCCTTGTTAGTAAAGTATTCCTTGTAAACAACTCTCATAGTAGGAAAAATAACATTGGTATATTACATCACATCCAAGGTTAGTGACCTATTGTAAAAAAATCTCTCATCAATTTTATAACTTCATCATTTCTTAAATCCTTTAGAACTAGAACATCTTAATCATCACACAAACTGATAACATCTTGAATTGCTTCCCTTGAGATCAGGTAGGGTTTTTCAAACCACAAATGTTTTCCATAATTTTTTCTTAATATGATTCTTATTATCTCTTCTTTAATCAACCATGAGAGGTCACACCATACATCTAGCTTCATCTCCTATAGGGTAGAGTATTTAGAATCCAAATTCATCAAACCATTTACAAGATTCTTCTTCTAGAACTCCTCCAATTTTAGATGATGGTGCGGTTATAATGGTGAGAAAGACATATTTCACCCTTGGTCTCCTTAGTTATTCATAATAGTGGTGGTTCATGACATGGCTTAACTACCTCATATGTCTTCTATATGTCTAGTGGTTGTATCTAGCATTAACAATTTGATCTTTTGGTGAAATGAAAAGCGCTAGTTGTAACAAGAGGTATCAGAGCTTGGTCATGGGTTTAAACCCCGCACTTGCACTGGGGGTGATTGTTATAATGGTGAGAAAGACTGATTGTGCCCTTGGTCTCCTTGTTTTTTCATCATAGTGGTGGTTTGTGACATGGCTTAACTACCTCTTGTGTCTTTTATATTTCTAGTGGTTGTGTAGGGCATTAACAAGTTGATCTTTTAGTGCAACGACAACCAATATTTTTAACAAGTACTCCTCCAAGGGAACCTAAATGTAGCTATATAAATCCTTAGTATGAATCACAATCATAAAAAATTAAGAAAATGTGGCAACACCATCGATATTATATAATTTTTATAATATCTTTTTGAATATTGGATGAGGCTCAATAGTTACATCAATTTTTTTAAAGGAAGTCATGATCTTACTTTAGAGAATAAGGGTTTTTCGTAGCTACATATGGAGATTTTGTGCAAAGGGTTTTCCCTTTTCTCAATTTTATTCTCACCCTTTTAAACCCTCTTTGTAAAACAACTTCTAAAAGATAAATTTTTATTGATCCAAGAGAATCTCCAATAGATAGCTAAAATCAAAAATTTTGGAGATAGTGCACACTTTTCACACTCAAGAACTTTTAAGGATTTTGAAAGACAAAAAGCTTCAAAAACTATTCTTATATTTTTTAATAGATACAAAATGGTTATAATTTTGAAAAATATGACCGTTAGAAAAGTTCCCTTTTCATTAATGTTGTATTATGAATCTAGTAAATGACTAAATCTCCTCAAGACATCACATAGATCTACATTCCTTTTGACAACCTTTTATGTCCTTTGTAGTGCTAAGAAAAATTCAGCATCCTACTCGCAGAATGGGTTCTTTAATATCTTTTGTAAAATCTCCCCCTCAAACTAGGCCATCTGTTTAATTTTTGGAGGATTTATCTAGACCATTAAATGGCACAAATGTATCAATTGACTTTCCTACTAAAGTTTCAACTAATTTCTTCACCTAGATCTTTTTCATCTTCTCTCTTTACTCATTTACATAAATTTTCTTCTTCTCTAGAAAAAATTCCTTCACATTAATTCCTTTTTTAAGTTATAAATGTGATCTAATTTATTGCAATTAAAATATGGGGAACCTTGTGGGTCAATCCAACTTCTTCTGTCATTAGATCTATACTCAATAGCTTTCTGCTCAAATTTATTTCATGCATAACAATATCCATTGAAAGGTTGAATATTTATACCATTGTATGTAGTCATGAGACTGTTTATAATTGTTAGAAATAATTGAGCAGGGGGGGTGAATCAGTGGCCTCAAAAATTAATCCAATAAACCTCTAGTTATCTTTTTTCCTTACAAGATGAATGCCTTAAAACAATTTAATCAAATAAATGTTGCTTAGAGTTTACCTTTTTAACCTTGTTATTTATTGTACTAATAAGCAGTCTTTATTTACCGAAACATAGTAATAACTTAGTGATTACCAATAATCATGTTTTTGCAATGTGTAAAGAAAAACATGAAAGAAATGACTCATAAACACATTTAACACATGGATTTTAACGTGGAAACCCTGTTAAGGGAAAAACCCACTTGGGACCGATAACCCAAAATTTTCACTCTTCTGAAGTGAGCTCGGTGAAGAGCCAACCCTTTTAAAAGTTAAAAACACATTGTTAGGAATGACCTTGTTAAAGGATTTAATAGAATAGTTTGTCACTTGATATTTGGCATCTCATGCTATCTTCATGACCAAACCCAGTGTAGTTTGTCACTTGATATCTGGCATCTCTATGCTATCTTCATGACCAAAATTTTTGATACTCCTTGAGATGTATCTCAATATAAAAAGGATTTTTACATCCTGCTTGGTTCAAAAACTTTCTGCTCAATGGTTAACCTAAAATAGTAAATGATCTGTTCACATATACAACTTAGTTTTGCAGATTTTTAGATCTATTGTAAGAACATAATACCTTTCTGATCAATGTGTTCTTTCTATTCTTTTTCTCCACTACTTTCTTCTTAGTGATGTTGTTTCTCTATTTCTAGGTGTCCAAAGAAATCTTTATCTCTTTCCTTAAGCTTGATTGATTAGGACTGTATGAAGTCTTTTACTTCACCAGTAATCTCTTCAACATCCTCTTCTCTATTCTCCCACTTTTTCACCACCACCAATTCACAATGAATTAGCTTGTCTCTTTTATAGACATGAATGTGACAATTTCTAAGTCCTTGTCTTTCTTGTTCTTAGCGTGATCAATAAATCTCGCCATTCTTTCTTTAAAGCTTGCTTTAGTTTTATCCGTTGATTTCTCCTTGACAACTGGCTTTAAAACTCTAGCTTATCTCTAGCCTTTTACTTGTCGATGAAAATAATGTAAACAACTAGTTAACTCCATCTTTAGCTCTTTCTAGCTAAGTATTTTTTCATTTCTAAACTTCAGTTATGATCGGTGTCTAACAACATGTTTTCTTCAGTTATGACTTTAGTTGTCCTCGGGCATCATGTCCATTGGGATTGTCTGTCATTCGAGGTTGTGTGTCTTTCGGCCAACACTATTACTTTCAGTTCTTCTCAAGTGACTCTTTGGTATCTTATCGGTAATGCTTGTCAGCTTTCTTTATTAGGTGACAATGTAACCCTTCTCTCGGGCTTCTCTATTTGTTGGTGTGCATTGTTCATCGGTGTCTGTTGTCACTTGGTGAATACTAAACTTTAATACATTACTGATGACAAACATTATTCCTTTGTTTCTTTGAAGTCTTTGACAATATGAATATGATCAATCATATTATATAAATTTGACATCAATAACAATACAATCCATTAACTGATTTAATGTCTTGCATTGAATTTCTTCATTTTGATGATCATCAACTTAACAACTTCAAGCATTCAATCAGTTATAGTTCATCAATCTCTCCCTTTGGCATTGATGGCAATAGACTACATACTCACTACATACTATAGGATACTAATACATAATGAAATATATCAGTTTGTAGTTCATCAATCTTTACCAAACTTATTGTTTTATAACTAATACAAATATCTAACTTTTGGTAACCTCTTCTAGCTTAGATTTGTTTCTTGTAGAGTGTTCTCTTCAATCTTCATTCCCTTCACTGGATAGAGGTGCCAATTTTAGATTTTTTCTCTCCCTTTGTTGTACAATCTCTTCTCCCTTTTTTGGATAGATATGCAATGTATAACTTTTCAAATTCTCTCCCTTAGATGAATGTTTCTTTTCTCTCCCTTTGATTGTTCTCCTTTTTGATGGATATAATCTCTTTATTCAGTATATCTCTCCCTCAGGTTACATCTTGCTCCTTTGGATGATCAAGAGATATATTTCATATTAAATAATATCTCTCTCTTCAGTATGTTATCTCCCTTTAGTATATTTTCTCCCTTTGACATTAATGCCAAAGTCTTCTTCTTCCTCTATATAATATATGCCTTGAATTTCCTTCCATCAGTGATAGGATCTTGGAGCAGCCAAAATTTCTATGGTTTTTAGGTGCAGATGAGTACCTTGTTGTGTATTGATATATGTTCGTAGTTCTTTTCTTTTATTTCATCAACATGAATGATCTCCTGATAGCTTGTAGGTTGATGCAGCATTCTAGTCAGCTTACTAACCAATAGACAAGGGTTGGACCCCTAGTCTCTTCCTCAGATACTCAAATGTGTCTTTAGGCAATGGCTTTTTGAATATGTCTGCTAATTGTTCCTTGGATTAAACATATTCTAGTATCACTTCTTTTTCTTGCACTTGTTCGCTTAAGTAATGATACTCGATAGAAATATGATTTGTCTTGGCATGTATGATTGGATTCTTGGAAATGTTAATTGCACTTGTATTATCACAATAGATAATCATTGGTTCAAGAATTTTCATATTCATACCTTCCATTAATTTCTTGATCCATGCAATATTTGAGCAATTTGTAGCAGCAACCACATATTCTTCTTCTGCAGTAGATTCTGAAAGGCATCCTTGTTTCTTATTGATCCATGTGACAATTTTGTCACCCATGAAGAATGATCCTCCATTTTTCTCTTTCATTCATCTAAGTTTCTAGCCCACAACATCGGTGTAGACTTAAAGCTCAAATTTTCCTTCTTTGTTATACTATAGACCATAGTCTTTGGTATTCTTTAGATATCTCATAATTCTCTTGACAACAGTTATATGTGATTCCTTGGGATTAGCATAGAATCTTGCAACTATTCTAACTACATGTGCTATATCTGGTCTAGTATGAACAACATACAATAGTTTTCCAATCATTGATCTATACAAGGTCTAATTTACCTCAGGTTATTTTTCTTCTTTTCTCAGCTTGCATCCGGTTGCCATAGGTGTTCCAACTAGTTTGGAATCTTCCATCTTGAATATTTTTAGAACTTCCTTGATGTATTTGAATTGAGTGATGTAGATGCCTGCATCTTGTTGAAGAATCTGTAGACCAAGGAAGAATTTGATCTCCCCAAACATAGAAATCTCAAATTATTTGCTCATTTCATCAACAAAATATTTGCATAACATATCATGACCTACAAATATGATATCATCAACAAATATTTCTGCAATGAGAACATTATCATTAGTATCTTCTTTTAAATACAGATTGTTGTTTTCACTAGTTCTTACAAATCCAATACTTATGAGATAGGATTGAAGTCTTTCATACCATTCTCTTGATGCTTGTTTCAATCCATATAAGGCTTTATGTAGTCTACACACCATGTTCTTCTTGTTATGATCAACAAACCCTCCTGGTTGTTCAATGTATACCTCTTCTTCAAGTATTCCATTGAGGAATGCTGACTTGACATCCATATGGTATACCTTGAATCCTTTGTAGGCAGCATAAGAAAGTAGGATTATTACTCCTTCTAGTCTAGAAATTGGTGCAAAGGTTTCTCCATAATCTATACCTTCTTCTTGTGGATACCCTTTGCATACTAACCTTGCTTTATTCCTTGTGACTTCTCCATTCTCATTCAGCTTGTTTTTGAATATCCATTTGGTACCAATGACATTCTTCTCATTTGGTATACATACTAATGTCCATATATTGTTCTTCTCTATCTTTTCTATCTCTTCATCCATAGCATCAATCCATTCTTGATTTTCTAGTGTAGTATTCATAGATTTAGGCTCAAAATCACAAATTAAACATCTAGTGTTTAGTGACTTAACTCTTGTTCTCATTCCAACCTTTTTGTCTCCTATGATCTGATTCTGTGGATGGTGTCTCCTGACATACTTGGAAAGTATCTATTCAGCTCTTTGTCCATCATTCTGATCATCATCTTGACCTTCATTTTCATCTTCATCACTCTGTATATCATTGCGAGCAACTTCCTTATTTTCGGTGTTTGCACCATGATTCTTGGGTGCAATGTTCTGTTCCTTAGTAGAAATACACTATTTCTTGGGTAGAGTGTGAGGTTGTTCATTATAAACAAACTTGTTTTAGTCTTCTGGTTCTTTTCTTCTTTCCTCATCATTTTTCTCTGCAAATTCATCTATTCTTACATTTGCACTTTCAATTATTTTGTTACAGGACTTGTTAAGATATTTATATGCCTTGATCTTGGTAGATTACCCTAGAAATATTCCTTCTTCACCTTTGGATTCAAGCTTTCCATTTCTTTCTTCTTTTAAAATATAACATTCACTACAAAAAATTTTGAAGTAACTTACATTGGGTGTGTATCCATACCATAGCTCATAGGGTGTCATTTTGGTGTCTTTCTTCAATTGTACTATGTTCAATGTGTAGACAACAGTACTGATAGCTTCCCTCTAGAATGTTTGAGTGATGCCTTTCTCTATCTTCAATGTTCTTGCACAATCAATAGTTGATCTGTTTCTTCTCTCAGCAATTCCATTCTGCTATGGTGTTCTTGGTGCAGAAACCTGTCTTTGAATTCCATGCTCGTTACAAAAGTTAGTAAATTCATCTGAAGTGAATTCTTCTCCTCTATTTGACCTTAAGAATTTCAATTCCTTTCCACTTTGTTTTTCTACTTTAGCCTTATACCATTTAAAAATCTTGAATGCTTCTGATTTTTCTTTTAAAAACATGATGCAGGAGCATCTTGGGTCATTGGAAATCATGCTCAACCAAAAAGATGTTTGTTTTATTATTTAGTTTGTTTGGAGGCTGCTCAGGAATTACTCTATTACTCAGGTTTTGTTTCTTGGTAATGTGTGTTTCAGATTAGTCTCTGCTGCTTCTGTCGCTTGGGCATGCTTGTTTTTGTTTCTCGGGTTCTTCACTCGGGCATGCTTGTTTTTTGTTGCTCGGTTTTTTCACTCAGGCAAGCTTGGATTTCTTTTCCCACTCGGGTTTTTTTCTTGTTTCTCAATTTCTTCTTTCCCTAAGGCTCTCTGTTACTTTTTCAACCTTTTCCCGAGATGTTCATTTTGAGGGTTGGATATGATGGGTGACTTCTTCATTTAATTTTTGTTGCTGAATTGATTTGGGATCTCTCATTGGGATCTGTGTGGACCTAAATCTGGGTCTCTCTTATGGATTTGAGTGCCAAACTCTTTTGGTGGACTCTTGTATATATTATTTTGCATGCTCTTAATTTAGTATCAATATTAGAGAAAGTAAGCAAATTTTTAGATATTTAGATTGAAGGTCTGTGATCTCTGCTGTTGGAAAATCAATCTGTAATTCATTGTTATATATATCACCAAAACCAATAAGGCCTTACAGCCTGGCATGTAATGAGTTTGATCAATTAATGAAAAGGATCTCTGTCATTTCTCCTCTCCTCCTTGTGTTTTTGTTTCTTCTTTGAGTGTTTGTAGGTTGGTTAGTGCTTGGGTATGCCCTAGGCCCTATTTACTAACCCCCCTTGCATCAGGTTGTATCAGAGCATTAGTGAGATCTGTGGTTCCTTCTTGTAAACTCTAAGGTATTTGTTGTAGGGTGGCAGGTTTTGATCTGACCTACAATTTTAGAGGGTTTCAAGATGGTTCATGGGAGAGGAAATTCAGATCTAGGTCTAGCTGATATGCTTAGACAGATAGTTCCTAGATTGGAAGCTGTTGAGATAGCCCAACATAGAGGAAGACATCTTGAGGATGTTAGTGATGATGAAGTTGAATAAGTGCAAGGTGAAGCTGCACCTATACCTTTTATGGACCAAGAAGAAGAAAGATTCTTGAGAGCTTTGACAATTTTCAAATCCACACCTCAGTTTAATCCTCCTGAGTATAGTGGAAAATTGGATTCTAGTGAGTTGATTAATTGGAAACTAAGACGGAAAGGTACCTTGAGTATGAGAATGTATCAGAGGACAAACATGTGAAGATTGCAAGAAAAAAATTGAAAGGTCATGCATCCTTATGGTGGGAGCATCTACAATTGGATCGAAAGAAGAAAGGAAAAGACAAAATTAAGGTATGGGATAAGATGGTAAACAAGTTAAAAGGAAATTTTCTACCTTGTGATTATCAGATTAACATAGTTCAAAGAATACAAAGTTTGAGGCAGAAAGATAAATTGGTGAAAAATAATACTGAAGAATTCTATAGATTGGACATCAGATCCGAACATGTTGAAGATGAAGTGGAAAGAACAAGAAGGAATTTTAATGGGTTGAGAAGTGCTATACAATATGAGATTACTTTGGTCAAGATGGAAGGCATTAAAGAGGCATATCAATTTGCCCTAAAATTTGGGGAGAAGTTGAACAAGAGATTTGAATAGAGACAAAGAGGGAGAGGTGGAAGATTCCCTAGAGGAAGAGATATATCTCATGGTGAAAATAATAGATTTGAACCAGACAAGGAAAATCTAGACGCAAATCAAGACAAAGGAAAGGTTGAATGGAAAGTTGAAATTTCATACTGAGGAAGAGGCATTTACTCCAGAGGTGGTTATAGCAGAAGAGGATTCCATGTGACTTGTTACAATTGTGGTGAAGGACATAAATCCTTTGAGTGTACACATACAAGAAAGAATATGAGTAGTAGTAGAAATGCCTTGGTGCAAGAGGAGTCATCCAATGAACCTGAGAAAGGAAGTAATATCAGGATCTGAAGGATACTATGGAGTGAGAAAGATAAACAAGATCTCATGAGGAAAATTTTGTTCAAGACTAGATGTAGAGTTGAAGACAAATTTTGCAAGGTCATTGTTGATAGTTGAACCTTAGAGAACTTGGCATCTGAGGAGATGGTCATTAAGTTTCAGTTGGAAAGGATGAAACATATGAAACCCTATCAGATCTCAAGGATCAAGGATGAGATGAAATTAATGGTAAGTGAACAATGTTTTGTGAATCTAAAAATTGGGAAGTATTATGATAAGGTGTTGTGTGATCTTATGCCAATGGATTGTTATCATATTTTGTTGGGTAGACCTGGGCAATATGATAGACATGATATACATGATGGAAGAGTAAATAGGTATACTATTTGGTTTGATTGTAAGAAACAAATCTTACTACCTTTGGTTGAAGAATCTGTTGATGAGTTATGTACATATGTAAAAGTTTGTTTGATGGACAGTAGAAAATTTGTTAAGGATTTGAGAAGAGATGATTTTTTTTATGATTTGATTCCTAACAAACCAAGTAAGAGTGCAAAATATAGAATACCTACAAAAGTTGAGAAGTTACTCACTGAGTATAAGGGAATCATTTTAGATAATGTACCTAATGGTTTTCCACTGATAAGAGATATCAGTCATTGTATGTATTTGATCCCTAGAGCTAGTTTATCGAACAAGGCACCACATCGGTTAACACCTACTGAAAAATGAAGAGCTTAAACAAAAAGTTCATGAGCTATTGAATAAAAGCTTGATCTGAGAAAATTTGAGTCCTTTAGCAGTACCAACTATATTGGCACCTAAGAAGAATGGGGAATGGTGAATGTGCACTGATTCAAGAGAAATCAATAAGATAAAAGTGAAATATAGGCTTCCTATACTGAGAATGGATGATATAATGGATTTTTTAAGTGGAGCAAAGTATTTTACCAAAATTGATTTGAAGAGTGGGTATCATCAGATCAGAACCAGAGAAGGTGATGAGTGGAAGACTGCTTTCAAAACAAAAGAAGGTTTGTATGAGTGGTTGGTTATGCCTTTTGGTTTAACTAATGCACCTAGTACATTTATGAGGTTAATGAATGAAGTTTTGAAGAAATTCTTGAATAAATCTATGATTATGTATTTGGATGACTTTCTAATATTTAGTAAGACTAGAGAAGAGCATTTTATGCATATAAAGCACATGTTGTAGAGATTTAAAGAGGAAAAGTTGCTGATAAATCTGAAAAAAAATGTTCCTTCATGAAAGAAGAACTTGTGTATTTAGGTTTTGTGATTTCAGCTGATGGTTTGAAGATGGATCCTGAGAAAGATGAATCTATACTTAGTTGGCCTACACCTAAGAATGTTAGTGAGGTAGGATCATTTCATGGATTGGAAAGTTTTTACAGGAAGTTTATTAGAAATTTCAGTTCTATTTTTAATCTATGACTGAGACAATGAGAGGAGACAAAAGAAAATTCAAATGGACACATGGAGCTAATAAGATTTTTGAGATTTTGAAGTTGAAGGTTGCTGAATTACCTATGCTAACCTTACCTAATTTAAATAAGGTATTTCAAGTTGAATGTAATGCAAGTGGAAGTATAATTGGAGTTGTGTTGACTCAAGAAGGTAAACCTGTTGCTTTCTTTAGTGAAAAGTTGAATGATGCAAAAAGAAAATATTTTTTCTATGACCAAGAGTTCTATGTTTTTGTTCAAGCTATGAAGAAATAAAGACATTATTTGATGCCAAATGAATTTGTGTTGTATACGGATCATAAGGCTTTATAGTATCTTGGTAGTCAAAATAAGTTGAATTAGAGACATATGAAATGGGTAGAGTATTTGCAGAGTTTCACATTTGTGATTAACCATAAGAGTGGATTCTCTAACCAAGTTATGGATGCATTGAGTAGAAGAAGATCTTTGTTGACCAAAATGAGAATTGAAGTTCTTGGTTTTGATGACATGATGCATTTGTATGAAATTGACCCTGATTTTTTAGAGTCATGGAGAGTGTGCAAAGCACTTAATTCAAATCAATCAAGTAAGTATGAATATTATTTCATTCAGGGACACATGTTGTTCAAAGGTATTCAGTTGTGCATACCAAGAGGATCAATGAGAACTAATTTTATTAAGGAGAAGCATAGTAGTGGATTGGATGGACACTTTGGTATTGATAAAACAATGAATTTGATGAAGGAAAGATACTTTTGGCCTCAGTTGTAAAAGGATGTTTAGAGATTTGTGAGAAGTTGTGGATTTTGTCAAGTTGCAAAGGAGTAAGTTAGAATACTGGTTTGTATACACCAATTATTGTTCTTGAGAAACCTTGGAGTGATATCAGCATGGATTTTGTTTTTGGTTTACAGAGGAAAGTAAGAGGTAATGATTCCATATTTGTTGTTGTGGATAGGTGTTCAAAGATGAAACATTTCATACCATGTAAGCAAACATGAAATGTAGTATATATAGCAGATCTTTTATTTAAGGAGATTGTCAGATTGCATGGATTACCGAGGAGCATCATCTCTGACCGAGACAGTAAGTTTGTTAGTTATTTTTGGAGAACACTTTGGAAGAAGTTGGATACTGAGTAGAAGTTTAGTTCTACATTTCACCCACAGACTGATGGACAAACAGAGGTTGTAAACCAAAGTTTGGGTAATTTTTTCAGATGCTTAGTTGGAGATACACCAAGCAATTGGGATTTGATGTTGGTACAAGAAGAATTTGCATACAATAGTTCAGTGAATAGAAGTACTGGGAAAACACATTTTGAAATTTTTCATGGCTCACAACCAAGAGGTATATTAGACTTGAGAGACATTTCTAGAGAAGAGAAAAGGAGTGTTGAAGTAGAAGAATTTGCAGAATTTATGAAAACATTACATGAAGATGTAAAATAGAAGCTGGAGAAAAGTAATCAGAAATACAATGATAGTGAAGATAGATCAAGAACACATAAAACATTTGAAGTTGGTGATGTAGTAATGGTTCACTTGAAGAAAGGAATATTTCCTATGGGAACATATGGTAAATTGAAGATGAATAAATTTGGCCTTTGTAGAATACTAACAAGATTTGACACTAGAAATGCTTATGAAGTTAAATTATCTGATGACATGGATATATCACCTATATTCAATATTTTAGACTTGTATGAATTTCATGAACCTGATGAAGAAGCGAGAGTACCAAGTGATTATCCTAAGAAGTAGATAGAGGAAGTTGAAAAGATTTTGAAAGAGAGAATTGGTAGAAGTACAAGGGGCAAGGAATACATGGAGTATCTGATAAAATGGAAGAATAGATTGATTAAGGACTCATCTTGGATTTCTCAATCTAAGTTGGATTCATTTCAGGTTAGACCTGATACATGTTTCAGAGGATCATTTATCGTAACCCCAGGTGTCTAATGTAGGAGCATCTTGGGTCATTGGTAATTCTGTTCAACCAAAAAGATTTTTGTTTTATTATTTAGTTTTTTTGGAGGCTGCTTAGGAAGTACTCTATTACTCGGGTTTTGTTGCTCCACAATGCTTGTTTTAGGTTAGTCTTTTCTGCTCGGGTTCTATCACTCGAGCATGCTTGTTTCTATTTCTTAGGTTCTTCACTCGAGCATTCTTGGTTTCTATTTCTCAGTTTCTTTGCTCGGGCATGCTTGGATTTCTTCTGTCACTCCGGTTTTGTTCATGTTTCTTGGGTTCTTTTCCCAAGGCTCTTTGTTTCTCGATCAACCTTTTCCTAAGATTTTCATTTTGGGGGTTGGATCTGATGGCCGACTTCTAAATTTAGTTTCCATTGCTAAGTTGAATTGGGATCTCTCATTGGGATCTGTGTGGACCTGAATTTGGGTCTCTCTTATGGATTTGAGTGCCAACATCTTTTGGTGGAATCTTGTATATACTCTTTTGTATGTTCTTAGTTTAGTATCAATCTTAGGGAAAGTAATCAAATTTTTAGATATTTAGATTGAAGGTCTATGATCTCTATTGTTGGAAAATCAATCTATAATTCATTGTTATGTATATGGTCAAAACTAGGGAGGCCTTACATCCTAGCATGTAATTATTTTGATCAATTAATGAAAAATATCTCTATCATTTCTCCTCTCCTCCTTATTTTTTTTTCTTCATTTAGTGTTTGTAGGCTGTTTAGTGCTTGGGTGTGCCCTAGGCCCCATTTACTAACCCTCCTCGTGTCAAAACATTACTGTCATCATTCTAGAATAATCATCAACAAAGAGAATGAAATATCTATCTCCATAGTAGCTCTTTTTTCTCATGGGTCCACATAGGTTAGTATGGACTAATTCTAGAATGACATTAGATTTATAGGCTTTGCTCTTGAAACTAGACTTTTTCATTTTACCTTTTTGACAGTTCTTACACATTACATGGTCTGGTTTTGACATTCTTGGGAAGCCTCTTAATTTTCTCTTATTGCTTATCCTAACCATTTTGTAAAAATTTACATGACATAACCTTTTATGCCAAAACCATATGTCTTCATTTCTAGCCATTAAAAAAGTGGTGTTAATATCACCAAGATAGAATAGGTGACCTTTTGTCTACTCACCAGTACCAATCAACCTTCTTGATTAATTAAAGATCTTTGCTCTTTTATTCTGAAATGCAACTTGGTGTCCTAATTTATTCAGCTGTGAAACACTCAATATATTATAGTTAAGTCCATTCACCCAATATGCATTCTCACATCTGATCTGATTATTTAACATTATAGTTCCTTTACCTTCAATTGGACAAGGTGAGTCATTACCCATTCTTACTAATCCACCATTGTAATATTCTCAAACTTTTCTTTATCACCAGTCATATGATGAGTAAAGCCATTATCAATTATCTAGGCATCATTCTTCCTAACCTTAGATATGAGTGCAAATTATAAATACCTTTCTTCTTCATCTGAATCATCCTTCATAGCAACAAAGGCTATCTCAATTTCTTCCTTAGATTCAGTGTTAGTATTATTATCTTTGTTCTCAGCTATGTAACAAGATTTCTTTCCTTTGTCCTTGTAGTCTCGGGTATCTCTTCTATCTGATTTTCAGTTTCTTAGGTAATATTAGTCATCACCTCTATCAAACTTATTTTCATATGATTTGTCATTACTTCTTTCATATTTTCTTTTGTTTGGACATCTAGCATAAAAGTGTCCAATCTCTTTACAATTAAAACATACAAGTGGTAGTTTACCTTTGTATTTACCTTTGCCTCTCTGCAATCTTCTAGCCATTAGTGCTTCAATCTCATCAAGTCCTTCATCAACACTACCACTTTCACTATCATTTCACATAGTGTGTTTATGACTTGACTTAATTATTCTCAAAGAATATTTGAATGTGGACTCAACAGATGGTAAGGTGGTATTGTCAAAGTTATTCATCTCAAATGAAATCAGTCTTCCAATCAAACTATCTAGAGTAACATTGTTTTTTCCTACTGCTCTTATTTCTTGTATAGTAGATACTCTAATAGCATATACAGCTAGTAAGGTTCTGAGAATTTTACTTACCACTGTCTCTTCTTCAAGTACACTTCTAACTCCTCAGATAGCATTGACTACCTATTTGATTCTATAGCTATACTGAGTGATGTTTTGTCCTTATTTCATTCTTAGGTCATCAAATTTTCCTCTAAGGATTTCAGCTTTAGCCCTTAGCACATTTGCATCTCCTCCATGCACTAGCTTCAATTTGTCCCACATTTGTTTTTTAGTGGTGCATGATTTTACATCTTCAAATTTAGCATTGGAGAGTGAGGAAGCAAGTTCTATCATCATGGAATTGTGCTAATGCTTTTCTCTCAACTGATCAAGTGTGTGAGGTCTTGTAGGAAACACATACTTAGTATCCAAGTATTGAGTAACATCATTTACAATACCTGATAAGTGGAGTCTTATTCTCCTTTCCCATGATGCAAATTTGTCCTTGTTCAACTTAGGCACATCCGTTTTTCTCATCTTTTGATCTTTAGCTTAGGTCTTGAAACCTTCCTTATAAGAACACAAATCTCTGATACCAATTATTAGAAATAATTGAGAGGGGGGTGAATCAGTGGCCTCAAAAATTAATCCAATAAACCTCTAGTTATCTTTTGTCCTTACAAGGTGAACGCCTTAAAACAATTTAATCAAATAACTTCTTCTTAGATTTCACCTTTCTAACCTTGTTCTTTAATTGACCAATAATCAGTATTTATTTACCGAAACACAGTAAATAACTTAGTGATTACCGCTATTTCTATTTTAGCAATGTGTAAAGAAAAACATGAAAACAATGACTCATAAAAACATTTGACACATGGATTTTAATGTGGAAACCCTGTTAAGGGAAAAACCACTTGGGACTGGTAACTCAAAATTTTCACTCTTCTAAAGTGTGATCGGTGAAGAGCCGACCCTGTTAAAGGTTACAAACACATTGTTAGGTGTGACCTTGTTAGAGGATTTAATAGAATAGTTTTTCACTTGATATCTGGCATCTCATGTTATCTTCATGACCAAACCCTATGTAGTTTGTCACTTGATATCTAGCATCTCTATGCTATCTTCATGACCAAAATTTTTGATACTCCTTGGGATGTATCTCAATATAAAAAGGATTTTTAAATCTTGTTCAGTTAAGAAACTTTCTACTCAATGGTTAAACTGAAACAATAAATGATATGTTCACATATACAACTTAGTTTTGTAGATTTTCAGATCTATTGTAAGCACATAATACCTTTCTGATCAATGTATTCTTTCTGTTCTTTTTCTCTACTACTTTCTACTTGGTGATGTTGTTTCTCTGTTGCTTGATGTCTAGAGAAATCTTTAGCTCTTTCCTTTAGCTTGATTGATCAGGATTGTATGAAGTATTTTACTTCACCAGTAATCTCTTCAGCATCCTCTTCTCTATTCTTCCACTTTTTCACCACCACCAATTCATAATGAATTAGCTTGTCTCTTTTATAAACATTATTGTGACCATTTCTAATTATTTGTCTATCATGTTCTTGGCATGATCTGGAAATATTGTCATTCTTTCTTTAAATCTTGCTTTAGTTTTATGCATAGATCTCTCCTTTACAATTGGATTTAAAACTCTAGCTTATCTCTAGCCTTTTACTTGTCAATGAAAACAATATAAACAAATAGTTAAATCCATGTTTATCTCTTTCTAGCTAAGTCTTTTGTCATTTTTGAACTTCAGTTCTGATAGGTGTCTAACTGAATGTTTTCTTCAGTTATGACTTCAGTAGTCCTCGGGCATCACATCTGTTGGGCTTTTCTATCCTTCAGGGTTGTCCGTCTGTCAGGTAACACTATGAAATTCAGTTCTTCTCAGGCGAGTCTTTTGTATCTCATTAGTAATGCTTTTTGGGTTTCTTTCTCGAGTAGCACTATGAATCTTCTCTTAGGCTTCTCTTTCTATCAGTTTGCACTATCCATCGGTGTCTGTTGCCACTCGGTGAATACTAAACATTAATGCATTACTGATGACAAAACCATTATTCCTTTGGTTCTTTGAAGTCTTTGACAATATGAATATGACCAATCAGATTATATCAAGTTGATATCAATGAAAATACAATCCATTAACTGATTTAATGTCTTGCATTGAGTTTTTGCATTTCGGTGATCATCAACTTAATAGCTCAAGCATTCAATCAGTTATAGTTCATCACTAATCATCCTAATTTTGTATTCATTTGTGTTATGTCCATACTTATTGCAAGAATATCACTGAACTATGAAGAATTGTGTTATGTTTTGACTTCTCCATTCGCAAAATTTATGACCAAATTTATTGCATGAAAAATATCGATCATTAAAGGATTCAAGGTACCTAGTTTAAGAAAGGGTGGGTTTTTTGAATTCCTTTCACTTTAAAAAATTGAAATCATTTTGATCTTCTTTTTTTTTTTTGGATTCATCTTTGACTATTTTCTTTATTTTTCACCTCTACTTCCAAATCCTTTTTAAAAGCCAACTCCTCCTTTATCTTTTAAAGGCTTATCAAGGCTAAGAATCTCATCAAGAATGTTACTATTATTCTTTAAATTTAGATTCTTCTCCAACTGTTCTTTTTTTCTTCAAGTTCTTTCTTAAGAGTACAATTTCTTCCTTATAAGCTTGACATGGCAAAAAAAGTTTCTTTATTCTTTAGCTTTTTCCAGATCATTTCTTAGTTTTAAAAATTCTTTAATTTTGATGCACTCATTGGTCTTGATTTGAAACTTTTTCTTAAGATTTTTTATTTATCTTATTTTTTCTTTAATTTACTTCATTAGGTTTTTCTTCTAAGCAATCGGAGACTTGGTATGACATATATTTATTTCCAAAATAAACCTAATCATGAAATATGATATGTAGCATCTCTTGGACTTAAAATTGCATCATGTTCAAGTCACAATCAAAGAACTTATAATCTTACAAAAATGTGGATCAAAGGTACATTTTAGCATTATATTCACTAAAAATATATTTACCCAAAGTAAATTCATAAATCTACATTAATTCTTTGAATAGGAGCTAGGAAAATCACATGCAATCTTCCTCAACTTTTTCAATAGCTTGTAAAAATTTTCTAGTGATCAATAAATACTTATCATATAGATGCATAACTAAAACATCTTACAAAAACCTAAAAAAGAGGTTAATATGTCCATTAACATATTTTTTAAACAATTCCAAAAACCCCTAATATCTATATCAATACCCATTAGTTTATTTCAACTACTATCCTTTTCTGGACAACCAACACAACAACTATGAAAATTTTCTAGACTAAAACACATCTTCCACACAACAAATTAAACACCAATGACAACCAATAATTCATATGTTCAATGGGTAAGTTGACTTGTAAGTCACATGTGTAAAAATTAAAGGGCTTGTGAGAGTGACATGTCTATGACATGTAAGAGGTGATGTAGATGTTCATGCTCATGCGTGTGAGAAAGAGGGTGGTGACATATGAAAGGTAAATTTATATGAAATGTGTAAGAGATGGGGAGATGTCATCTCTCACATGTGTGAGAATGAAATAGAATATTTGGTCACATGTGGAGTTGGAAGTTGGGGAAAGTGACATGTGCATGTCACATGTCACATGTTTGTAAGAAATGGAATTAAAAACTAGAAAAAGGGTCACATGTGATACAGGGTAAATTTAAAATTAGAATAAATTTTAATGAGGTTAGGAATCAAGGGGACTAGTTAATTAATTAACTAATAAGGATTTAAAGGAAATAGGGTATTAGACTAAAGGCTTAGAACTTAAAATGTATAAATTTATTTAATTAAAGATGAGGGATAAAGGTAAAGACTTAATTAAATAAATAATAAATATTTATTTAATGGGATAGAGTATGATAACGTTAAGTGTAGTTAGGTGTAGGCACATTTCAATTTATACATTTTCCCCCTCTTTGACATATCATCATAAAGTGATGTTATATTAATATAGATAAAATATAGTGGATAAAAATGGATAAGACTAGTAGCATGATGGCCCAGTCACTGGTAGGGAACACTTATCTTCTCTCAACATACATAGGAGTATAGAATAGAAAATTAAATTGAAATGAAATGGATTATTGAGGAAGAATCAAGGAAAGCCATGTTGTGGTGGTATAAGAAACCAAGATTTGATATGTACTTGATGTTATGTGACAATGTGCTAAGTACGTGATTAAAAAGGTAAATTGAAAACATATTCCTTATGATACCTTTATATGGAAACTCATGATACTGTAACACCCCAAAATTGGCATCTTGCAACCCTAACCAATTTTGTTGCTTTTTTCACTCTTCTAGATCATCAAAGTCCTATTTTACTAGGCAATTCTGAGTTTTTGACTGACTCTACTCGACCTAAGTGTCAAATGTAGAAAATCCTAAATCTGCATTAATCATACATTATATTTAATTCCTAAATATCTATTGGCTAAACAAAACTTATGATCAAATTAATTTAATTAATAAGGTCCTAGCACTTTAATTAAATTAAATTCACCATCTTTAGCTAAGACACATGAAAAGGGAATTAAATTATATTTAATTATTAAATAAATATCCTCATTTCAATAATCGAATTTAAATATTTAGATAATTGAGAAAAACCTATTTATGAGGTCATATTTATTTAATTAATTGGTTATTCTATCAAAAATATTTCTTCTATTCAGAAATAGAATCTTTGAATTAATTGTGCTTTAAAGAGAAAGAAAACAATTAAAATCAAGTAAATAGTTAAAATCAAAGAAAGAAAATAGTTAAAGCAAAGAGAAAACAATTTATTGTTTTCTTTTAAATAAAGCTTTCTATTCTGAACTGGCTTTTCTATCTATTTTATTTCAAAGAGGAAAGTTTCTATTCTGATCATCTCTGAGTCTATAAAATAACTCTCTTTCTTCATTCAAAATCCCCACTCATTTTTATGCATTGTTAGAATACTGAATTATTGCCACATTTCTTGATAATCTAATATAGAATAATTTCATTTTGCAATAGATTACTTTCAATTTCTAGAATAATTGCATTGAAATCATGTCTTAGATTAATCTCACATCTTTTAATTCTTAGAATAATCTTGCATTATATTGCATTCATGGAGAAAAATTCTTCATTCCTAGATTGGTCTATGGTTGTGAGACTCTTATTCTGAGAGATATTTCAAAAACCCCATCTAGATAGAAGGCAACAGGTGGAATCATGCAGGCAGATAGGATGAATAATCTCATATTCAGTCTTGTGTGTATCTGGTGAAGAATGACTATGTTGAAGTGTATGGTGAATTAACAAGGCCAAATTTACCACATACATTTCTGGCACCCACTGTGGGGCAGGTACGTTGTGTTCTAGCATCATTTCATTTCACTTTTTTTCATTTTTTTTCATTTTTTTATACCTCTATATTGCTCTATTTTAATCTTGCATGAACTTTCTGAGTGTCTCGCGCGAACTTTCTAGTTCTTCGTGTGGCTCTCTACACTTCTTTGCACGATCTAGTATAAATCATCACGCGAAATTACACACCAAAGCTTTCATTTCATATTTTCTTGTCTCAATTTTCTAACCATCTACTATTTTCTGACATCTGTGTTTCTTTGATTTTATCTTTTGAAATAGCTTAACAGTGGTTTGCAGGACGCTGAGATAAAGAAAATCCATTAAAAACTTCTAACATGTGTATCACAGGACATTGATATGAAGAAAGGCATTACAAAATAATAATGGGTTTATTATAGGATGTTTGTCAAAGACCTTGCATGTTTTCACAAATTCTTATGTCTATTTTTAGTAGTTAAAACACACTTCGGTTGGTGCTTAAAATGAATCATTGTCTTGCGTGATTGAAGTGTTTTTAGATTGTAATCCTAAGAACTACATGAACGTATCCTCTCCCCTCATGTTTATGGATCTTGGGTGTAAGAGAAATTCATGTGATTCTTCTAGAGTGGCTACCTCCTAAGAGCTTTAGCAGAGCTGGTGAGAGTGGATGCCCAACCGGTAACAGGCTAAAGCCAAGCCCTTTCAAACTAGTATACAAAAAATGCTATTGTGATTAATGTCACAATAGACAGGTGTGAATTCATTGTGGTAACCAAAATCTCCTCCAGTACCCTAATGGTGTGTTAAAGTCCCTACATTGTTAAGGTGAAAGTCTTTCTTTGAAAGGATTGGGAGAGCCCCCTTAATTAGGAAAATGACTTGAACACAACTACCTGAACAGATTTCCCTACTACAAATTTTTGTTCTAGTTTCCAAAAACCCTCTATCTGTTGGCACGAAAGGTTAGAGACCAACTAAGATGCCCCACACTCTTATGGCTCTTAGTAGAGACAACAACCCTTTGGGAAGCAATTCCTTTGGAGTTTGAAGCTTTGTGTGCCTAAGAAGTGAGTGTACATGTAAGGAGGAGCCTATGCCTCCAAGATTGTAAGTTTTCTGCTAAGAGTAGGTGTAGCTAAACTTTGGTTCAAGTGGGGATTCAATAGATATTGTCATGGCTATCCTAGGATTGTGATGTTCTTGTTATGGTACTACAAACATTCTATTTAATGTGTTTTGCATGGGTGTATCACTTGAACAATGAAACTATCGTCAAAACACACAAACTGTCAATCTTGAACATGTCCAAAACAATCTGTAACTCAAACTATCCATCAGAAAATAGCATGATTTTATCTCGGGAAATGCAAACTGGTCTCAACTGTTTGATTCTATAAATGTTCTTTTTTCCATTTTTGCATAGTTTCGCGTGACATTTCCTAATCTTCGCATCATTCTTTGAGAATCTTTGCGCGATACACTATAAACTGTTGCGCGATATTTGGCAACAGTGTTGTTATTCTGTCATTTTTTTTCTTCACCAGTCTGGTGTCTTTCTTCACATGAGACTACAAAGTTTTGCACACATCGGTGAGAATCTTCGCACAAAAGAGCATTTCTTCGCGCGAATCTGGAGTCTTTTTTTCAAAATAGTGAGTTAATTTATGTTAGTTAGGTGTAATTTTGTCAAATCTGGTCTCTGATATGGGTCTATTTTTCTACCCTCCATCTTCACACAGTCTGAAACTTGGTTTCTTGGGTTGAGAATTATGTGATTCTTTCTTAAACTTGTCTCGTCTCATGTCTTTTTGATCTCTTTCATATGTGTTTTCATGCCTTGTGTCGCAATAGTCATCTCTTGGCTATTCTAGCCTCATCTCTGACAATTTGCACCAAGGATACTTCACCTTTTGGCACGTTCTATGCAATTACTTTGAGACAGTTTCAAGTTTGGTCCTAGTTCACATTCTTTGTTCAAACTTTGTCTATGACTGTCACAAATTGAAGTGGAAAAACATTTCCTTCAATCAATCAAGATGAATCTATGCTTTCCACACCATTTTTGGCTACATCTAGTGAGGAATCAGCTTGATCTCCTTCCCTGGTATGTCAACCTTACAATAAACAGTCATTTCTAGTGGATTTTAGTTAGGTTCAAAATCCTTTTTTTTCAAGAAGACCCAAATTCTGAGAACACTCAATCTTTTCACACCGAGTCTTTACACCTTGAATCCTTGCATTCTAGCAAGATGGTAGATCATAAGTAATCAAGTGAGGCTAGCAGAGCTGACCTCTTTAAAACTTGGGGTAAGTCCCATTCTCAAGACCCCCCTAATGATGTAGAAATAGAAATAACTCAAGAAGAGATTGCAAAATCTCATGCTAATAAAGATTTCTATAGGATGATGGGAGTTCTCCTAGCTGAGGAGAAAGATAAGTACATTCTTGAACTAGCCAATCAAAGGGCTAAGTTACCCTCCAATTATGATGTAGAAACACTTGTTGAGAAAGAGGAGGAAACTGAAAACTCCCACTTGTGAAAAGAAATGCAAACTATGCAAGAGCAACTCTCTCAACTCTTGAAAGAGAAAGACAAACCTATCACACAATTCACACTGGAAAGCATCTGTCCTTTCCCATTTGACAAAGATCTTTGCATGCCTCCTTTTTCCAAAAGGAGTTGAACTTCCTAAATATGACAAATACTTGGGTACATCTGACCCTCAAGACCATTTGAAAGAGTTTGGTGCTCTCTCCATGGAATTCATACATGAAACAACCTATCTCATGCATCTTTTCCTACGTAGTTTGGGAGGGTCAGCTATGGAATGGTTCTCTAGACTACCAACTGGCATCAAAACTTTTGACAAAATTGCCAATTTATTTGTACAACACTATTCTCACAACATCCAACATCTGGTTCATATTCGACATCTTTGCAACTTGAAACAAAATCATGGAGAATCCTTCTTGGCATTTATCCAAAGATGGAGACAACTTTATACATGATATTCTTGCAAGATACCCGAATCTAAAAAGTTGGACATCTTTCTCGATAATCTTCTCCCCAACTTTGGGTATCAAGTCCAGCTACAAGGTCCTCTAACCTTTGATGACATGATTAAAAAAGTTGTACGAATCGAGACATTTATGATCAAGAAAGGGGAATTGACCTTACACAAGGAAAATAAGCAAGGTTCTTCCTCCTCAAGCAAAGATAAACCCAAATTTCCCAACAAGAACCAAAATGTTGTGAATGATGGAGTTGTAGACAATGTGACTCCTAAGCCTTCCAAGGTTTCCTTTAATCTCACTACCATGATGCAAGTGGCCAAAGCCACTGAACAGGCTGCGATAGATTCCAAACCAAGTACTTCATGATTTTTTGGACCTAAACCTTGGGCTCCTAGGCCCAAGAGTGAGTTCACTCCTTTAGGAGAACCTCTTGAGGTGGTTTACAAGACTCTCTTGGACAACCATTTACTTACTCCACTAGATAATTCACAACATTATGATCCGCAACCAAGACCCTCTTGGTGGAATGAATCTGCTTATTATGATTTTCACCAAAACAAAGCTCATAAAATGGCTACTTGTATTAAATTATGACATAACATCCAGGATCTCATCAATAGTGAGGTTATTGTTGTGGGAGGTCACAACAAAAATTCTAATCACCAAGCTTTCAAAGACCCATTTCCTCCTCATGGAAAAGGTGAATCATATAAAGGCAAAAATAATGATGCTAAGGTCAACTATACATACACCAATAATGACAATGTCATTAATATGGTTGAACCTATTGATGCTTAATATTGTAATGTCATCATTTTCAAGGGAAGGGAAGATACTTTCAAGTCCAAAACACCTTTCATTTTGTGAGAGTCTACACCTCAGTCTTCTCAACAAGAGCAGTCTCAAGTCAGCACTAAGGTTGTTACTCAATCTTGTGCTAAGATCATCATCAAAGGCCCTAAGCCTTCTCTGTCTATATCAACTCAACCTTCAGACAAAGCTAAGGTTGACTCTACCAATAAGAATCCTAAAGTGGGTTCCTCATCTAATGCTTCCAATTACAGTATTCTCGATCAATTGCAACGTACTAATGCTTAGATAACTATTTTTGAGATCCTAAAAATCTCCCTTGCTCACAGGGAAATCTTGGACAAAGCCCTCACTGAGGCAAATATCCCAAAAGATCTTGATCTCAATTGGTTTCAATCCATGGTAGGTCACTTGACCTCCTCACATTACTTGTCTTTCTTTGAGGAAGACGACCATTCTTTGAGTCACCCACATAATAACCCCCTGCACATTGAAGTCATGATTGGTCCAAAACATGTTCACCATGTTCTCATAGATAATGATGCTGGCCTCAATACTTTCTCTGCTAGTTTCCTTACTGAGTTAAGCTATGGAGAGGATTGCATTAATGCCCACAAAAAGATTACTATTAAGGCCTATGATGAGGAAGAACATAAATCCAAGGGGCTAGTTGTGTTGCCAATCAGAGTTGGTCCTGTGGAACGAGATGTTATTTGTCAAGTGCTTGACATCCCTTTGGCATACAATATTCTATTAGGAAGGACATGGATCCATGAAATGCAAGCTATCCCTTCCACATACCATTAGTGCATTAAGTTCCCATTCCAAGGATCTGAAGTGACTATACCTACTAATACACGCTATGATTGCAATGCCCTCACAAAATCTGCTGACATCTTTGTGCCTACCAACAGAGAATCTATTGAACTCCTCAAGAATAAATTAAAATAAATGGAAAAGAGTTTGACACTCAAAGAAAATGATATGGGAGGATATTGGATTGACCCTGTTCTATCTATTACATCTTTGCCTTTTTCTCCATGTTATTTTGGGAGACCTTCTAAGAGCACTAAACCTTCTACGGTTCCTCTTCCAACAAAGTATGGTGGTACCTTTGTACAAGCCATAGTACCATTAGAAGAAGAAGCTAAAGATAGAGCTATCAAAGCTTGGATCTATAAAGGAGAAGAAAATTCTAAACAAACCACTCCTCCTTATGACATAAAACCTAAGCAATATGGAAAAGGACTATCTATTATGCAATTTTTTGGCTATAAAGGAAATGATCCCATAGGTGTGAATCATAAAGGATTGATTGCACCACTCGAAGCTATTAGTCGTAGAACACGTGACTCTACAAGTATAGGCTTCCAAAAACTCACATTTCAACTGGGGATAAACAAGTTTGTACCTCAAGAAGATAAACAACCAACACCTGAAGAAATATCTAAAACTGCAGAATCTGAAGATAGCTCTAATGAGGATAGTTTTCCTTATCCTATTCCTCTAGACCTGGTGGCATTCTTTGCTGAGCCATATAAATTTATACCACGTGTCAATATAGTAGACACTGAAAGTGATTCTGATAACACCACTTCCTTTTCTCCATTAACTTATGAGGAGTGGAAAGAAATATATACTCTAAACCCAAGTCATTAGGGTGATTTATATATACGACCACACTTTCAAGAACAATTTGATCAAGAATTCTAGTCACTTCTCATTAAACAAGAGATGACTGATGCTATAAACACTAATGAGGTACCTAGGTCAAAAGGTGCTCATCTGACCATAGCAGAGGTTCTAGGTAGAACTCATCCCAACTAGGGACAATGGGTTGATTTCACTCATGTTCTTCACATGACACCTAATGATGAAACAAACTCCCATGAATATGAGTTTGACAGCTTGTCATATGCCACCTCTGATAGAGATATAGATACAAATAACACATATGAAAACCTTCTCAAAGTAGGTGAAGGGTCTAGTATAAGGTCACACAATTCTGACTCCCTAGATGTTAACGTGTCATCTACTACAGTTGCTAGGAATCAAAGGAATTCAACTATACCTCTGGATGAGATTGCTTTAGGTCTCAATTTTCTTGTCCATGCTTTTGATAATTATACTATGAATGCACATGAACCCGTCACTTCTCTTTCACTTTTCCATCCCGAGCTTATAGACTAGAACTCTACCTCCCCATCTAATGAAGTCCTTACATTCTAGAATGATTATGCTCTTGCCTATTACCTATACGCTGTCAAACCTGTAACATCCTCCACTAGCAAAGAAAGTGTCAACATGACTGAGGCTGACATCAAGTATCTTAGTCACAAAATCAAAACAAGAAAAAATAGGCGCTCTGATGGTGAAAACCACATTGTGGCAATATCAAAGCCTAAAAAAGTCAAAATAAAAGACGTATCCAAGGGTGAAAACCTCTCTGAGGCGCCCGAGGATGAGATACTTGATGTGCTTCCAAGTCATTTTCAAGAGAGATCATCTGTGCTTATTGAACCAAATCAACCTATCAACATGGGTACAGAGGAAAAACCTTAGATCATTCACTTGGCACAATCACTATCAGAGACAAAAAGAGAGGAATTCACTACATTCTTCTGAAGTAAAAAGATAAACTTTGCATGGAAATATTTAGACATGTCGGGATTAAACCGTAATCTAATCATGCATCATTTATCCATGGCACCAAGTGTCAAGCTTGTCAAGTAGAAGCTTCACAAAATGCATCCACATGTAGCTATACTTGTCAAAGCTGAATTGGAGAAACTTCTTAAGGCAGTGTTTATCAGAGTAATTGACTATGATGAGTGGATCTATAATATTGTTCTAGTATCAAAACATGATAAATCTATATGAGTCTACACAGACTTCAGAGACTTGAATTTGGCATGTCCTAAGGATGATTTTCCATTGCCTAATATTGATATGATTGTAGATATGACAACAAGGTATGAAATGTACTCACTAATGGATGGTTTCTTTGGCTACAACCAAATAAAAATTGTGGAAGAGGACCAAGAGAAAACTACTTTCACATGTGCCTGGGGTACTTTCTATTGGAATTTCATGCCCTTTGGACTCAAAATTGCTGGTGCTACCTATCAGAGAGCTGTTGCTACTATATTTCATAACATGATGCATAAAATAATGGAATATTATGTGGATCTAGGTCCTATACTAGATTGTATGGAACAATTCAGTCTGAGGCTCAATCCTAAGAAATGTGCATTTGGTGTAACATATGGAAAATTTCTTGGCTATATCATCTCTACCAAAGGCATTGAAGTGGATCCTGCTAAAGTAAAAGCTATCATGGAAATGCCACCACCAAAGAATATTAGACAAATGAGAGGACTTCAAGGCTGACTATAGTCTATCTGGCATTTTATCTCACAACTGGTGGACAAGTCACAACCATTTACCAAGACTTTGCACAAGGGCATGGCTCATCAGTGGAACAAAGAATGCGATGAAGGGTTCACACAAAATAAATAGTATCTTGCAAACCCGCCAATCTTGATGCTGCCTATTCATGGGAAGCCACTTATACTTTACATCTCTACTACGGATACATCATTGGGTATCCTATTGGCTCAAGAAGATCAGCACAACAAAGAAAGGGCTATTTATTACATTAGCAGAACTCTGGTCTCATATGAAACAAAATATTCTGCTATAGAGAAGTCTTGCCTTGCAGTGGTATTTGCTTCAAAAAAACTGTGGCACTATTTGCTGGCTCATACTACACGTCTAATTGCTAAAATTGATTCTCTAAAATATTTTCTCAGTAAAGCTACCCTCACAGGTAGACTAGCTAAATGGGTCATGCTTCTCAATGAATTTGATATTGAATATGTCAAAAGAAAGGCCATTAAGGGACAGGCAATTGCAGATCAGTTGGCAGAAGCACCTCTAGTAGATCATCAACCATTACACATTAAATTTCTAGATGAGTCCATATTACTTCTCACACATCGATCATGGACTATGTTTTTCGATGGTTCATTTACCTAATAGGGGTCAGGTGTTGGGATACTATTTATTACACCTCAAAGATACTCTTTACCAAAAGCATATAAGATGTTGTTTCCTTGTACAAACAATATTGCTGAGTAAGAAGCCCTAATCAATGGTATGAAGACCGCCCTTGAGTGGTGAGTAGATGAACTCAATGTTCTCAGAGATTCACAGTTAGTCATCAATCAAGTAAATGATATCTATCAGACAAGGGATGACAAGTTGGTGCCTTATAAACGGTTGGTTGATGACCTCAAAAAGTATTTTACTCACATCACATTTCAACAAGTTCCAAGGGTAGATAATAAAGTAGTAGATGCCATGGCTACTCTTGCCTCCATGCTATAGATGCCAGAAAATGATTTTTGACATGAATTCCTAGTGGAGATGTTACGCTATCCAGCTTATGACTCCCCTGATTCCCGGATGTTCTGTTCTATCATTGGACATGACTCATCTCGCTACCATCGTATCTTTTCCTACCTTCGTGACGAGATTATTCTGGACACTTACACCTGGAATGAGAAATGTCACTTAATGCGCAGTGCTTCACAGTTTTTCATCATAGCTAACAACTTGTATAGATGTGGTCTAGATGGTACGCTCCTTAGGTGTTTAGAACCTGATGAGTCCAAACGTACGTTAGTAGAGGTGCAAGAAGGCATTTGTGGGTCTCACTCTAATGGCCTGAAATTGGCCTGTACACTTATTAGAGCTGGTTACTATTGGCGAGATATGGAAAAGGAAGCTACACAATTTGCTAAGTCTTGCAAACAATGTCAACTACATGGTAATCTAATTCATGCTCCAGCCAAGGAGCTTATTCTCTTCATTACTTTCTGGCCATTTCAACAATGGGCCTTTGACTTGGTGGGTTATATTTATCCCTCATCCTCAAATGGACATAAATTCATAATTATAGCTATAAACTATGTTACCAAGTGGGTGGAGGAAGTCCCTCTCACTGTTGCAAATGGCAAATCAGTAGTCATGTTCATTCTCAACTACATCATCTGTAGGCATGGTGTACCTTCAGCAATAATCACTAATAATGGGGGAGAATTCAAAAACAAGGATTTGATAGAGCTATGCTCTAAGTTTAAAATTACTCAGCATTGGTCTTCCATCTATTATCCTTAGGGTAATGGACAGGCGGAAGCATCCAACAAGACAATCCTTAAAATCCTGCGTTGCACAGTGCACAAATCCAGATGAGATTGGCATCTCCGGATCAATCCAGCTCTCTAGGCATATAGGACAAGCATAAGAACACCAAAAGGGGCTACACCCTATGCTTTGGTTTATGGAGCAGATGCTATGTTACCAATTGAGGTTGAGATTCCTTCTCTGCGGGTCTCTCTGAAAGGCCTCATTACTGATGAAGATAAAAAAATATCTCAGCTACAAGAGCTAGAACTACTTGATGAACATCGACAAGTGGCATTCGATCACCTAAGAGCATACCAAAAAATGATTTCTAAGAGTTATAACAAGAAGGCTAGACCAAGGGATTTCCAAGTAGGTGACCTCGTTCTAAGGGAGAACCCTAAGAATCAACAACATCGAATCTAGAAAGGGAAATTTGAACCAAACTGGCTTGGTCCGTATATTGTTACTACAGTGTTTGGGTCTGTACCTATCAACTTTCTACTACTGAAGGAGAACAACTCAAAGATCCCACCAACTCTCTTCATCTGAAGCGGTTCTACAGCTGAGACATCTTCAGTGTGCTCATGTATATACTAAAGTCTTGAAAAATTTCTAAAAATCTGAAAAATTCATAAAAAAATGATCATCTTAGTGAAAACCTAGCGATAGGTGCTTTGATGTATTTCCAAAAAAATCATATATTCCAAAAATACAAAAAAATTAAAAATTGAAAAATACAAAAAAAAAAAAAGAAAAAAAGAGAAAAAGAAAAAAATGGTGCCATTGATGAAAACCTGGCAAATAGGCATCATGGTAGAAAAAAAACAAATTCTACCAAGAAGGTGAAAACCTAGTAAACAGGGGCCTCTTGTTTCACAATGCTATATCTATCGCAACACCACTTGGCTTTACGCATTTTCTTTTCTGCCTTGCTGCTTTCCTTCTTTTCTGCTTACATTTGCTTTCTGTTTCCTGTCAAGGCACCAACTCACATGGATTGAAACTAGTCATACTCTAGGGGAAACTCTCCTGGTCTAAGGGGCATTGTCCTATCACCTTTTGGGATCTACTTTGTGACAGTCACCAATAGCTCTCACTACATCTGCCTAGTATCGCTTTGCTTATACCGAGATCTCTCTCCTTGAGAATCTCACTAACATCAATCACCAGTGGTTCTCACTACATCTGCCTACTAATGTCTAGCTAGTCCTATGATCTCTTCACTTGAGCATCTCTCTCGTGTCAGTCACCAATGGTTCTCACTGCATCTATCTACTATTGTCGTACTATTGAGTTTGCTCACATCCATTACAGTTGGAGTTATCCTCAATGCTCTATCTATGGATACTCGATCTTGACGATTCTTTTCTTTAGTTTGTACATAGGTTTTAGTCACTTTTGTGACACTCTGGTTCCTTTGCAAACCCTCCTAAATTGATACTCATTTAGCAACATACGCCTAGGGGCAACCAAATCTAGTTTGTCCTTACAACATACGTCAGGTCAGTCATCATTACTTGGGAGCATGGGTCCCCCATTTGATCACATATTTGGTTTACATCTGAGTCAGTAATCTTGTCACTTCTCAAGGATAACTCACTACTGACACAAACTAGTGTTTTTCAACACCACCATAAATAGTATTTTTTAACACTATCTTTGGACACATCTGTGTTTTTTTTGACACACATCGGATATCTCAAACATAAACATATATTGATAATAATCAAACACAATGCACTCACAAGCACAATGGTGTTTTTTAACACCTCATACACATA
The DNA here is from genome assembly GCA_018584345.1 of Thuja plicata. Classification (NCBI taxonomy): domain Eukaryota; kingdom Viridiplantae; phylum Streptophyta; class Pinopsida; order Cupressales; family Cupressaceae; genus Thuja; species Thuja plicata. Next base: position 1,005,026 of record MU226068.1, on the reverse strand, counting down.
CATATTCAAAAAATTTGAAACTAGCTGAGCTATGATTGAATCTTTCTTTGTATGTTGTCTATTCTCATGGATTTCATTGATATTTTCTTTGTCTACTACTTGTTGGTGTAGTCCCAATGATCTGGAAACATCAAATGATCAGGGTGTATGTGATAAGAGCTCCCACACTAAGGTGGAATAGCCTCACATCCCTCGATCTTGTTTATTTGCATGCCATGGTGAGGTTGGTACTATCTCCTTGCCTATTATTGCTTTGTTTGTTATTGCTATGTTTGTTTACACACAATCGCACTCATGGTTATCTTGGCTTTGAATGTCTCGATACTAGTGTACTCTTGCAATATCAATTGGAAAAAATGTTCAGGTCATCTTGGCTTTTGTGCCTTGGTGCTTATGTTTGTTTCCTACATTTTATCTGATGAAAGTCATATTCATATCCTTATGGTTGCATTGTGGCACCAGCAAGGGTTGTATCGACTATGATGTTCCAAAAATGCTCAATGATGATGATTTTATGATGGGTCTCACAACCATGTCCTAGGTATTGCATCTAGCATAGGATTACATTTTCATTCTAGACTTGCATTTTCATTCTAGACTTGCATTGTGGCACCAATTCGATGTTCACTTCATTGTGTTCTCCTGGATTTATACATTAGGGAGTTCTTATTCAGCGTCATGGCTTCACCACTACTACACACATGTTTGATCCTCACTCTCTATCTTCAACTATATGCTCAATCTATTTTCGTGATCAAAATCAAAATCTGACACTCCTATATCGCTCAAAATCGCACTTTAAAGTTTTTTTGGGAGTGACATGGTCAGATGCTTGTGCAGTCAACTTTCTGACGTCACTTTCTTGTCAAAATCATATCTTCTCAACATTTCCTCAAATCTTTGACTTTTTTTCTCAAAAGTCAACTCTGGTCAACCCTGGTCAAACTTGGTCAACCAGACCTCAAAATCTCTCAAAATTGATTTTGAATCTCCCCAATTCTTCCACAATCTATTCTAAGTTCTTTTTGATCTCCGATTCAACATTTATCTACAATTTCTCGCTCTCAATCATCATTATGGCATGTCATATTTCCATTTCGCTCCCAAGGGGGCAGGATGATTACATCATTGAATCTATTCCAATCAATCTGATCTAATTTTCAAAATTCCTCATTGATAGGGGCATCTCATCACTTGGGGTATGTTCAATTTTTCATACCTCATAGTCAAAACTAGGTGTTCCATGACTTTTAATCAATAGGGGCATCCTTGTTCCTTACATCTTGTCCTCTATTAAGTATCTGAGCAATCTAACTCAGATTATTGAGGATCAAGCTCTGTTCTGGAGATGGTTCTCAAAAAACTATCTTTTGGGATAGGTATCGGGGCAATCTAACCTTGAATCCTAATAATCAAGCTCCGCTCTGGAGATAATTCTAAATCTCTATTTACTATCTTTTGAGATAGGTATCGGGGCATTCTAACCCTGACTCTTGAAGGTTAAGCCTCATTCTGGGGATAACCTTGTGAAATATTTCAATCTAAATAATGTACTGGCAATCTAACCTAGATATTGGGGGACTAAGCTTTGTTCTGGAGATAGTCCTAAAATCTCTATTGATTATCTTGTTGGACAGGTATCGAGGCAATCTAACCCTGACTCCTGAAGGTTGAGCCTCATTCTAGGGATAACCTTGTGAGAGATATCAATGTATTTAGGTATCAGGGCATTCTAACCTGGATCCCTAAGGATCAAGATTCATTCTGGAGATGATTCTCAAAATCATAATCTATTAGGTATCAGGGAATTCTAACCTAGATCCCTGAGGATCAAGCTTCATTCTGAAGATGACCCTTGAAAACTCTACTTGACTGGCGTCTTGGCAACCTAACCTAGACTTTAGAGAGTCAAGCTCTATCTTGGAGATGGCTCTAAAATCTTCATCAATCGATCTTTTCATCACCAATGTTCAAATCTATTCTTCTGTGCTTCAGGCATCAGACTATTCTTTGAATCAATGCGCTACTCACACATCAATTCAAAGAGGGGCGAAATATAACACCCCAAAATTGGCATCTTGCAACCCTAACCAATTTTGTTGCATTTTTCACTGTTCTAGATCATCAAAGTCCTATTTTACCAGGAAATTATGAGTTTTTGACTGACTCTACTCGACCTAAGTGTCAAATGCAGAAAATCATAAATCTGCATTAATCATACATTATATTTAATTCCTAAATATCTATTGGTGAAACAAACCTTATGATCAAATTAATTTAATTAATAAAGTCCTAGCACTTTAATTAAATTAAATTCACCCTCTTTAGCTAAGACACATGAAAAAGGAATTAAATTATATTTAATTATTAAATAAATATCCTCATTTCAATAATTGAATTTAAATATTCAGATAATTGAGACAAACCTATTTATGAGGTCATATTTATTTAATTAATTGGATATTCTCTCAAAAAAATTCTTCTGTTCAGAAATAGAATCTTTGAATTAATTGTGCTTTAAAGAGAAAGAAAACAAATAAAATCAAATAAAACAATTAAAATCAAAGAAAGAAAACAGTTAAAGCAGAGAGAAAACAATTTATTGTTTTCTTTTAAATAAAGCTTTCTATTCTGAACTGGCTTTTCTATCTATTTTATTTCAAAGAGGAAAGTTTCTATTTTGATCATCTTTGAGTCTATAAAAGAACTCCCATTCTTCATTCAAAAGCCCCACTCATTTTTATGCATTGTTAGGATACTAAATTATTGCCACATTTCTTGATAATCTCATATAGAATAATTTTATTTTGCAATAGATTACTTTCAATTTCTAGAACAATTGCATTGAAATCATGTCTTAGATTAATCTCACATCTTTCAATTCTTAGAATAATCTTGCATTGTATTGCATTCATGGAGAAAAATCCTTCATTCCTAGATTGATCTATGGTTTTGAGACTCTCGTTCTGAGAGCTATTTTGAAAACCCCGTCTGGAAAGAAGGCAATAGGTCGAATCATGCAAGCAGATAGGATGAATAATCTCATATTTAGTCTTGTGTGTATCTAGTGAAAAAGGACTATGTTGAAGTGTATGGTGAATTAACAAGGCCAAATTTACCACATACAAATACCATTATGGTAATAGGACACAAAGACCATGATAAATGAAAAAAATGATAACACATACAAGTAACAAGCAAGCATGCACAAAAAATCAAAACAAAACTAAAAATTTAACCTAGTCATGTTGAAAACCAATTGATTGATTCACGAGGATGAAAAATTTATTGATAAGGATAATACACATCCAAAGGATTGGGAAGGATACATCACATGGTGAAAATTGGATTAAAAGTGATCAATGGATTATCAACTGATTTGGACCAAGATGGTGGATTGATTAAGGATGATATGCTAGATTGTAAGATTGTATTGTATGGATTAGAATTGATTTCAATTGAATTATATTTATTTAATATTTTTGGATCATAGGTATAAAATGAGGATAAATAGAGTGGATAGCATCAGGTAAGGATAAATGGATTTTATAGGATGTGATTAGATAGAAGATGGAGGAGGATAAATGTATTGGATAAAATGTGATTAGATGGAGGATAAAGGAGGATTAATGGACTGGATAAGGTGGGATTGGAGGATAAAATCGTTTGGATAGGATATTAAAATGACAAATGGATTGTATGTTCTTTTATTGGAGGATGGATAAATTATAAATGGATTAGGATCAATGAAAAGGGAGAACCAAGTCTTGGTATAAGGATTGAAGGATGAAGGGATTTCTTGGATAGGAGATACATGGTATGAGTAGATGGATAGTGATAGGATATGGAGGAATAAATTATAGGGAATAGATGGATTAGGATACAAGTACTATTTTTCAAAGGAGTAAAATGACCCACACTAGACATAAGAGAATGAAGAATGGTAATATGATGGATAAACAATGTTTGAGAAGGAATGACAATTTTTTATGTCTATGGATGGTAGAAGAATTAAGGCTTGTATCATCCAAAGCATGCATGGATATTTTATTGCCTCTGGTGTTTTTAATCAAGATAAAAAGGGGAGAAGGGGGGACGGGGTTTGTATGAGATAAAGGATATGAGATGGGAGAAATGAATAGGATAGAGAATATTACATTCACAATATGGATAGGATAGCTAATAAGAGATGGACAACATGGATAGGATAGTCAAAATCAAAGATAAAAAAGGGGTGGATTTAGATAAGGTGATGGATAGGAGATGGAAGATAAATGGAGTAGGTAGTCAAGATAAAGGATATGAAATGAGGATATACATATATAAGATGATGGATAGTGGATGGAGGAAATGGATGGGATAGTCAAGATCAATGATGAAAAAGGAGGGATGGACTTATATAGGATGATAGATAGTAGATGGATGAAATAGATATGATAATAAAGATCAAATTTTGGAAAGGAGGGATGAGCATAGATAGGGGGATAGATAAGGAATGAGGAAATGGAAATCGATAGTCAAGATCAAATATGGGAAAGGAGGGGTGATTATAGATAGGATGATGGATCGAGGATGGAGGAAATGGATATGATAGCCAAGATCAATGATGGGAAAGGAAGGATGTACTTATATATGGTGATGAATAAGATATAAGGGAAATGAAGGATATGGATTATAGGATAGAAAGGATGGAGCTTTCCCCTAAGTCTAGAGAGAAAGGGGATGTGGATTTGGAAGATAGTGGATGTGTGATTGGGAGATGGTGGAAGGACTTGAGCATCTAGTTCAATAGATGGTATCCCTTTAAGAGGTGATATAATTAACCAAGGACATATAAATACATTTACATAAATTTTGGTAGGATGATGGGAAGGAGGATGGTATGTTTGGAATATGGAGGATAAGGATTTGTGTAAAGGATTTGATTAAAGGAATGGAAGGATGGGGAAGGATTGGTGGATAATGGTTGTAATGTTAGAATACTAGTGTGCAAGTGGATGGTGGTTTTGGAAATATCAACATTGAAACACACCATGGAGGGTGGTGGAGTTGTGGAGGAAAATATTTTGAATTATATGGAGGATAAAATATGAAATGGTGGAGGTTGAATGTTGGAAGGAATTCAGGGCTGTAAGGCTTTGATGATCTTGATTAGGGATTTGATATTATGGAGTGGTAGAATTTGAGGGAAGTTCATAGATGTGGTAGATGGAAGTATGTAAGGACCCAAAATTTATGGAAGGTGTGAAGGATTTAATTTTGGGATGTAAGGATCCGAAAGGGATGGAACTAAAGCATTATTTGAATTTTGGATATAGGGGCCCAAAATGGATGTGGATTTGGAAGGAATGAGATTTTGGAACTAAGGGCTCAAAATGGATTTAAAGGATGAGTGATATTGGGAATTTTATTTAGATGAAGAATTTTTTTATTTAGGAGTAGAAAGTACGCCAACATCTTGATCATGAACTTGGTATCCAAGGCCATATTTAATTTAATTTTCTTTGACTTGGAGGGGTTATACAATATGCCTTGTTCATGGAGGCATAACACTTTTCCTTAATATTTCATGTTTTCAAAAGTTAGTTTTCTAATGGGATATTTATTATTTTGGAGATAAGATGTGAGTCTATTTGATGGTGATATGAGGTGCAAGGAATTATAAGTTCTTGGAGGAAGAAATGTTGGATAAAGGAGGAGGAACCAATTTTATAGGTATGGGTTATATGGATAACTTGGATAGGTTTGATAAAATCTTGTGGACAATAAGGATTATGAGGTGGATTGGGAGGAATAATAGGATTGAGAGGGATAAGAATCGCATAGATTATAAGGATCATGAGGGAAATTGGGATGGATAGAAGGATCTTGAGAGGGATGATGATCATAACATGAAGATTAAGGGGTACTTTGATCTTGAGTTTGGAGAGGATTATGTGGTGGAGTGGAAGGAATGATTGGATATTGTGAAATGTGGTGGATGGGATGAGATCATGAGATGGATTGATTTGATATTGAAATAGAGGAGAATTATTGGATTGCCTAGAAGGGATGTATTGATCTTGATTAGGAATGGGATCATTATGTGGACTAGGAGGAATATGGGCATGGGTAGATAGATTAGGATCATGACATGTATATGAGGGGGCACTTTGATCTTGAATCTAGATTGGATTATGCATTATATTGGAAGGGATACATGGATATAGAGATGGAAGGGGATCATGGGATGGAAAGGAGGGAATACTTTTCTTTTGAAATGGAATGAAATTATGAGATAGAGTGATTTGATCTTCAAATAAAGAGGGGTCATTGGATGGGATACAAGGGATTTCTTAATTTTGATTAGCAATGGGATCATGCAATGGAGTAGAAGGGGAGGTTAAATCTTGATATATAATGGGATCATGGGATGGGGCAGAGGGAATGCTAAAATATTGAGATGGGGAGGTATCATGAGATGGAGGAATTATTTTATCTATAGGTAAAGAGGAATCTATATTGCATGATTTTGAGAAATATCTTGGCATATTTGGTTTTGTGGAGATAGTCTGATGGAGGAGGTGAAAGCTTCAATTTTGGTGGATAAAGTGATAAAAGACTTGTGAGGCTTAAGATATTTAGGTTTTTATTGATTTGGAGGGGACGTAGGCAGGAACATTACTTGGGGGGATTGTACAACTTTTCTTAGGGGTGGGTATTAATTCTTTTTTTATAATAATCCTTGGATCTTTGGAAGGACAAAAAAAGGATTGGCAAATTAGGATTATGGATTGAAGTATTTGAGTGTGAGTGAATTGGAGTATGGATAGAACTAATTGACATGTTATGAAAAGATGGGGATTGGGATGTGGATGGGATAGAATATGGGTGAATAGATGTTATATGGGAGGGATATGTGGGTGAGGGATAATAAGATGAATTTCCTTGTCAAAGGTTGGGGAGAGATAAGGAAACAGGTTTTGGGTATACTTTGATGAAGAAAAATGGGTGGAGATACAGTAGAGGGATGTGAAGCCATGAGATTGACTTTGTAAGTGAGTTAGGGTTTGAGATATGAATAGTTAGGGTTTGGATTATTTTTAGGTATGTATGAGATATATTTGTGTGAATGATAGGTTGGTTGTGTTGGTGCACAAATCAAAAGATTAGATTTCCTATGGACTTGCCAATCCAATGTTGGGAAACCCAAGTGATTTATCCAACTAACAAGTCACAACCAAAGACAAGGTTGGAAGTTCTATAATTCTACCTCTGTAGGACCTGAAAGATTAGAGAAATACTGATCTAGTAGTACCCAAGGATACATGCATTCAAATGACCTGTTACGGGAAGAAGCAAGAAGGAGGAAAAAGAAGAAACTCAAAAACTCAGAGATACTCCAAAAAAGAGTAGAACAAAAGTCTATTCCAAGTTAATTAAAAATAATTACAAAGTTCAACCTAATAAGGTGAACAAAACCCAAAAGGCTAAAAAATATAGGTTGCACATTAATAATTAATAGGAATATTAATTATAATGCACCCAAGATAAAACTTAAGATAAAAAGAGTAATAAAAACTTAAATAATTAAATCAACATGTTTTGATCAATAATCCTAAGGTATTATTACTCTAACACTCCCCCTTAAGCTAAGCTTGGGGGGTAAGCTAACCTAGCATAGCTAAGAAAGAAAGAAATGGATCCCGACAACAAGGTCTCATCAGGTACCCAATATAAGGAAATCTATGTAAGCTGAAGAAAAGAAGAAAACCTAGTGGGAAAAAATCCTCTCCAAAAAGAGATAGAACAAACATGATAAAAAAAACATGAAGGAAGGAAGGCCTCAATAAGACCACCCAAGGACAGCTTCGGTCACCCCAAGCATACAACTTAACTTAGGATAGCGCAGAGATGCAAAAGGTTTAGTGAAGATGTTAGCAACCTGTGCTGCAGTGAGAATGTACTCCAAAATGAGAACATCATCTTGAATTAGCTGGAAAATGAAATGCATATGAAGTTCAATGTGTTTAGTGTGTTGATGCTCCACTGGGTTGTGAGAAATATGAATAGTACTTTGATTGTTGCACCAAAGAACACTGGGACAATCAGGAGAAAACCAAACTTAGTCATCAACTATTGAAGCCATAAATCTCCTAACTAGTGAACACTACATCCTAGTACTCATCCTCTATAGATGAAAGTTCTTGAGAATTCTTCTTGTTGCATGACCATGTGATAGGACCAGATCCAAGAAAAAAGTAATCCAAAAGTAGACTTTCGATCATCAACATCACCAGCCCATCTGATTCAGTGAAGCCAACAATGTGAGGAGCTCTTGATGTGTAGTGAATGCCATATAGAATTGTGTCCTGAATGTACCTCAAAATATGCTTGGCAGATTGCCAATGACTCTCATGAGGCTCATGAGAAAAATTAGAGAAAAGGCCAAAAACAAAGGAAAGATCAGGATGAGTGTGTGTTAGGTACAACAAACTTCCAACCAGCTGTCGATACAATGTAGGATACACTAAAGGCGAAGTGAAAGTGGTAGACAAAGTAACACTTGACTGTAAATGTGTGGGAGAAGGCTTGCAAGCAATCATTTCAAAGCGTTGAAGCATGTCAAGAGCATACTCCTACTAGTAAATGAATATCCCAGTAGAGGGATAAATAATATGAATACCAATGAAGTAGTGTAATGGACCAAGGTCAGTCATCTCAAACTGCTACATCAATGCACACTGAACATCCTGAATCATATAAGATGAGCTACCTATGATGAGAAGATCATCAAGATATAGCACAAGGATCAAAACCTCATCCTTAAGATGTTGAATGTACATTGTAGGATCAGAATGATAGTGTATAAATCCTATGGAAATAAAAAAAGAGTCCATCTTCTCATACCAATCCCAAGGGGCCTATTTGAGACCATACAAAGATCACATAAATCTGCAAACCAAGGAGGAATTTGGCAAAAGTCCTGAGGCTTCTCCATGTAGATCTCCTCTTTAAGATCACCATGCAATAATGCACTCTTCACATCCATCTGAAAAATGGGCCATCACTGAGAAGCTACGAGGGATAAGATTTGGAGAACAGAATTCATCTTGGCGACATGGGAAAATGTCTCAGTGTAGTCATGTAATATAAGAAAATAGAGATTGTTGATTTGTTTGAGGGTTTGTTATTATCTTATCTTACATTTAAAAGAATGATGTTTATTCAAATTTAGGGGGTAAATAAAATGCTCTTCTTTTATCCTTAGATACAATAATGAAGGATCCTAATTGATTAATCCAAAATGAAAGGATCAATGCATAAATGAATCAATCATTTGGAAATAAGAACAAAAAAGGAAGATCTTAAGTACCCATTTATTTATTTGAATGAGAAATAGATTTAGAAAGATTGATAACTTTAATTGAAATAGATAGGAGAAAAGTACTAACCTTTAAATGTTGCAGATTTGAAGAATGCTATTTTCAGGGGTCTGCACTTACTTTCTGGAAAATCTGTGACCAGATGTGGAATAGAAACACAGAGACGAACAAAACTCAGAAATATTTTTCCATTTTGACATAGTTCAGATTTGTACCCTCAAGTCAATGTCACCATTGACCCAGAATTTTTGATTCCGACCTAGGGAAGAATCGACCTAAAAAGTCTTAGACTAAAATTCTATTTTTGGATCCTGAAAGTTTGCTGAAAAGGGTATCTAAATTTGTACTTTGGTCTTCTGTTCCAAACCCATACCTGCAATAAAAATGGATTTTTTTTGGGGGGGGGAGGGGTTTTCCTTGGTCAAACCCTAGTTTTGGAATTAACCTCAAAGTATAATTGAAATTTCATAAGTAAAAACAAATTAAATGCACAAATTCACCTTGCTTGTAGAAGTCCTTGTGGTGGATTTGAAACTGTGAATCCACAAGTATGTATGCACCAAAAGGGATGTAGAATGTAGAATGTAGGATGTCTATAATCAATTTCTTGTAGATATTCAACACCAATCTTGAATGGTTTTTTTAATAGGAATAGGCTTGGAGGAATCTAGATGGAGAAATATTCAACAAGATGGCTCCATGGAGCTTGAATCCTTCAATGGCGACCAATGGATCTCCTTGATGAAAATGAGTGCTTGAGATGTGGTTGAGAATAGATGAATTCCTCAATGGATACTTGGCTTGCTTCAAATCTTTCTTCTTCACCTTTGGATCTCACTCTTCAAGTCTTTGAATTCTTGCATTTATGCTTGATGATCATGGTTAGAGAAAATGAGAGGAGAAAGCTTCATTTTATATGAAACTAGGGCACAATATTCTAGAGAGGCTGACATAGGAGAATTAAATTCCAATTGGATCCATGGCCCTAGAAGAGGACCTATATTAAATATAATTTAATATTTTTTGTTCTGAAGACCGAAACAGCTGACCCGGAAGCAAGAATTAACTTTTTCCAAAGATCGATATCTAGAAACCCTAAAATTTTGAAATTTGAATCCCGAGCCTAGAAAAGGTTGATTGTGACCTAGGTCAAGGTCAAGGTTTACCTTGAACTAGGTCAAGATTGAGGTTTACCTTGACCTAAAAAGGTTGACCTTGACCCTAAGGTCAAAGTCCCAATTTTTTAGTCTCAGGTGCTAGAAATAGGTTAGAAAATGTGGAAATGGGGCAGAACAGGGGGAAAAAGCCAGATCTAAGTCAGGAACCCATTCAAGGAACTTGACATGACCCCAAACCACTTACTTGGAAGGATAAACCAGTCTAAAATGGAAGTGCTTCCATTTTCTAACTATACATTTAGCCCCCACTTTAGCAAGAGTATGGACTCGACACAAACTCTTGGTAAAGGAGATCATAAAGAATAGATAACCTTATCAAAATCAAGAGGGAAAAAGGAATCCTCAAGCCCCCAAGGGAATTAAGTATTTATCAACCCCAAGATCATGATAAGAGAGACATCACCAGGAGGAAGAGAGAGAGGGTGTGGTTACCTTGCCCAATGAGAACTTATGTCCCATTGTGAACCACACAAGGAAACAGTGCAACTGTAAAGATGGAGTTGAACCACTTAGTGAATGTGGATACTTAATATTCAAATCATTAGGGAGATCCATTCTTAAGGACACCTTCCAACCTTAAGGGATCGAAATATTGTAATTTTAAACTGGAGGGAACAAGAGATCCTAAAAAGTAAAATATGCATGCTTTAAGGATTAGTCTTTAATCCATAAAGGGGAAAAAATTTTAAGTTTTGAAAATATTTTTAATGTGCATGTATTCAAAAAGTGAGTAGATTTTATTCCCCCACATTAAATTCATTGCTAACACTTTAACAGGAGCAACGAATTTGACATAAATATAAACAACTCTACTGATTACATTTCCACTACGAGATGCCCCTAAACGAAGACAAATCAAGGGAAATATCACATAAACATACAAAGAACATAGAAGGGATCTACCTACTGTGGGGTTAGTATGATCATAATATAATATGTATATATAGATATGATATTATTGTAAATGAATTGACATCGTTCCCCAAAGAAAGTAGAACTACAATCACAATGGAGGAAAGAAAACTCAAGAGTTATGAAGAAGAGTCTTTTCGGACCACAACATGGAGACCAAAAAGAATCAGTGCTACAATGTCGTAGATCCAAGTGGAATACATAAGGAAAACATTTATGAACAATAGCACAAGTACAAAATAACATGAAAACTACATTTAGAAGAATAGAGATACATATAGAGGAATTATACAATAGGTTTGATTCCTTTATCACCTTGCACCAACAAAGTACCAAGGGTCGTATAAAATATTTTAACAAACATTTAGCAAAAATATTATGGGAGAAGCATAGTACAATATGCAAACACATAAAGGGCTTCCATGAAGTATAAGCCAATCAAGCTCATTTTCTACTCTCCCCATCTCATTTTATGTCATTTAGGGAAGGTGGGAAACTTGCAAGAGGGACTATATCCAATGCAGTAGGAATAATAGCCAGTTCCAAACAAGGATCCTCTTGAGAATCACGTTGCCTAATACTAGGTGTAATTTTCAATTGAGTTGAAAGCATATGAGGTAAATCAATATTAAGGTCAATGGTCTCATATTTGTCACTAAGATCAGTAGGATCATCTAGAGTATCCTCCTCATCGAGATTAATTAAGATGAGATCTAAGATGAAAATAGGATAATCATACTCATTCATCTTAACATCATTATGAATATTAAATTCTTACAACACATCAGGCATACGTTCGTTGAAAGAAGGTAAAAAATTTTGAAGAACAAAAGAAAGGGCCCTAGCATTATCTCTGCGCTTCTTAAAATGTTCATTAGTAGATTTATTCCATTTTTCTTTATTTGACACATCTGGAAAACTAGGAGGAATAACAATGGGTTCCTTCACAGGTTCTATAGGAGAATTGGTAAGATTCACAGTAGGCTGAGAAGCAACACTGGGAAGTTGAGTAATAGAGTTAGTAGTAATGGATAAAGGAGGTATAGTAGGAGTGGGAAAAAGACCACAGTTAAGATCTATCTGAGGCATTCTTAACTCAACTATTTTGCAATTTTTATAGGCTTGATATGAATGAAAAAGGTTGTTAGGGTGAGGAGGACATGAATTAGGTAATGAAGACCAAAATAAATCAAGAATAGCACAATCTCTGGGCCTAAAAGTTTGATAGAAACTATGAAGAATCATTTTTACTTCTCCATTATGAATGAACTTAAGACATTTATGAATAGGAGAACCAATACTATGCATAGTAGTTATCCAAGGCAAACCAAATTTGACTTGAAATTGATCAAAAGTAGGAACGAAAATGAAGGTAGTATCTACAACCTTGCCACAAAGTTCAACATGCAAGTTAATAGAACCAAGTGCATGATAGAGAAAACCATTACAAGTTTGGATCCATGCATCCAATGGATCATAATAGTCACGTTGTAGGTTTTTCATAAAAAGGTTTTCCTCAATAATGACATTTATTAAAGATGTGGGATCAACAAGAAAACCACACATAGGTATCTTATAAATCCTAGCATAAATATAAAGGGGACCATCGGGAGCCTTAATAGTCTCAGAATCATCAAAGGTAATTGAAATTTCCTGAGGTCATTTATCCTTAGTTTGTTTCTGAGGTTTAGGTGGAACTTGAAGTTAAGGTGGAGGCAAAGGGTCTTGAATAGTAGGTTTAGATGAAACAATTCACTCCACATGATTAACAATGTGATTAAGATCATCCATCTTCAAATCGTAAACAATATCCATAGAAGATGGTTGAGCGATGGTATTAGTATCATGTGTAGGTAAAGGATTCGTATAGATTTTAATATTTTGATTAGGAGGAGAGATAGACTTGTTCCCATTACCATCAAAATTATCAACAAATAGAGCATTAGAATCAATTAAGTCTTGAACTTTATGTTTTAGAGAATAACATTTTTTAGTATCATGGCCATTCTCGCGATGGTATTGGAAAAAAGCTTTAGAATCAAAGGATTTTGAAGCTATTGTATTAGGAAGGAGAGGTCAAATAGGAGGCAAGGTAATAATATTAGCACTTAAAAACCTACTCATAATGGAATGTAAAGATTCAGAGAGAGGAGTAAATGTACAATTCATACAAAAAGCAGTGGATGCAGAAGTGGCATTGTAGGATGCAACATCAACTTGATAAGAAACCACATTCATCTATTTATTAATCTTGACATAGTTGTTAGGTTTCTAAAACTTATTAGGATTAGAAGCTGTGTCACTCTTATCAACTGGAATAGGATCCATTGGAGTGTTGCTCTCAAATTGACTCACTTGTAATTGATAATCATGATGTGTTGCACAAAGTTGTTGAAAAGAGGTAAATTCAGTAAGCAGAATCTTATCTCTAATATCCTTTTATAAATTTGAAATAAACATATGTTGAATATCAATATCAGGAGCAAGATAAGAAATCTAAGCATACAAATGCTTAAATCTACCAATAAAATCAGTCAATTTTTCCTTAATGTTTTGTTTACAATGCATTAAATTAGTTAAGGAAACTTGTGGACTAATGTTATTTTTAAATTGTTGAAAGAAGGTATTAGCAAGTTTAGGAAAAGAATCAATAGAATAAGGAGGTAAAGAACAATATAATTGCAAAGCCTTATCATGAAAATTTCTAGCAAACAGTTTAGCTAAAATCCTATGGTCATAATCATAATCACTACAAAGGATTTTAAATGTTTTAGCATGAGTAATAGGATCACCTTTACCATTGTAATTCTCAAGACAAGGCATATTGTCTTGATGAGGATGATGAGGAATAGTAGCATGAATAATTTCTAAGGATAAAGGACTACCCATGTTACTTGTAGGAATGCTAAACTTGGATTTAGTTAAGGATGCAATTTGTTATTGTAAAGATGACACGGTTTGAGCCAAACAAATAATTGTGGAATCATTAGAAGACATAGGTGGCCTAGAAACATTGGGAACACTAGGAAAAGTGTAAGAAGTAGAAGGAATGGAAGAAACAACTGGTGGAACACTTGGAACCACAGTTGAAGGGGGATTAGAATAAGTAAAAGGCACACTATGATATGAAGGTTGTGAGGTAGGTAGAGATACCGGGGAACACTCACAGGAATAGATGAAATTGGGAGAGATGTAGTCATCAAAGGAGGAGTATAAGTAGGAATGCTAGGTAAAGGAATAGAAGAAGGTCCCTCACTAGTGATAGGAGTGAATCCTAGATCTTGAGCCTCTTGTGCTAAAGGTTTAACATTTAATTACACAAGATGAGTGATACCACGCAAGAGATTAACACCTTGATCACTATCACAAAGGACTTTCTTAAGAGCCTCTATAGCTTGGATGGAATCTTTATTATGGTTTTCTTGAATAAGCCAATTTCCCATTTTATCAAGTTTGGTTGAAAGTTTTTGCACTTTTTCAGGAGGAACACTTAAAGCATCATCCTCATCATGAGATGAGTGCGAATATTTATGCTCCATAGAAGGATTGGAATCATGAGTGATAAAATTGTAATCTAGGATCCTAAGGAAAGGAGAGGAAGACTCAGGATCAAAGGAACCCATAAGTCTATGGCTTCTTCAAATAGGGATACTATAAGTAGGACTAGAAGTGGTAAAGCTCATACACCAATGCAATGCAAATGAACTAATTTAGGAAACACAAGATTTTGATTTTAAATTTTTGCAAATGTAAATGCATGAACATAAAAGAAAGCTAATCTAATATGCATGCAAGATCTAACATAAAAGATATAAATCTAACACCAAAAAGAAACATTTGTCTATCGCGGGTTCACCAAAATGTAATATAAGAAAATAGAGATTGTTAATTTGTTTGAGGGTTTGTTATTATCTTATCTTACATTTAAAAGAATGATGTTTATTGAAATGTAGGGGGTAAATAAAATGCTCTCCTTTTATCCTTAGATACACAAATGAAGGATCCAAATTGATTAATCCAAAATGGATGGATCAATGCATAAATGAATCAATCATTTCGAAATAAGAACAAAAAAGGAAGCTATTAAGTACCTGTTTATTTATTTGAATATGCAATAGATTTAGAAAGATTGATAAATTTAATTGAAATAGATAGGAAAAAAGTAATAACCTTGAAATTTTGCAGATCTAAAGAAATTTATTTTTGTGGGTCTCCACTCAGTTTCTGGAAAATATGAGACTGGATCTGGAATAGAAATGTAGAGACAAACAAAACCCAAAAATATTTTTCTATTATAACACAGTTCTGATTTGTACCCTTAAGTCAATGTCACCATTGACCCAGAATTTTTGATTCTGACCTAGGGAAGAATCAACCTAAAAAGTCTCAGACTGAAATTCTATTTTCGAATCCAAATTTTTTTTCAAAAAGGGTATCCAAATTTGTACTCTGATATACTTTTCTGAACCTATACCTACAATAAAAATGGATTGTTTGTTGGGGGTGAGTGATTTTCCTTGGTCAAACCCTAGTTTTGGAATTAACCTCAAAGTATCATTGAAATTGCATAAGTAAAAACAAAGTAAATACACAAATTCACCGTGCATGTAGAAGTCCTTGTTGTAGATTCAAATTTGTGAATCCACAAGTATGTATGCACCAAAAAGGATGTAGAATGTAGAATGTAGGATGTCTCAAATCAATTTCTTGTAGATCTTCAACACCAATCTTGAATGTGTTTTTGAATAGGAAGAGGCTTGGAGGAATGTAGATGGAGAAATCTTCAACAAGAGGGCTCCATGGAGCTTGAATCCTTCAATGGCCACCAATGGATCTCCTTGATGAAAATGAGTGCTTGAGAAGTTATTGAGAATGGATGAATGCTTCAATGACTACTCATCTTGCTTAAATATTTCTTCTTCACCTTTGGATCTCACTCTTCAAGTCTTTGAACTCTTGAAATTATGCTTGATGATCATGGTTAGAGAAAGTGAGAGGAGAAAGCTTCCTTTTATATGAAACTAGGGCACAATCTTCTAGAGAGGCTGACATAGGATAATTAAATTAAAATTGGACCCATGCCCCTAGAAGAGGACCTATATTAAATATAATTTAATATTTTTTGTTCCAAAGACTAAAATAACCAACCCAGAAGAGGGAATTAACTTTTTCCAAAGACTAACATCCAGAAACCCTAAAATTATGAAATTTGAATCCCAAGCCTGGAAAAGGTCAATTATGACCTAGGTCAAGGTCAAGGTCGACCTTGAACCAAAAAGGTCTACCTTAACCCTAAGATCAAAGTTCCATTTTTTCAGTCAGGGGTGCCAGAAATAGGTTGGAAAAAGTGGAAATGGGGTAGAGCATGGGGAAAAAGCTAGATCTAAGTCAGGAACCCATTCAAGGCACTTGAAATTACCGCAAACCACTTACTCAGAAGGATAAAATAGTCTACAATGGAAGTGCTTCCATTTTTTGACTATACAAATCAATACCCTCAATCTGTAAGAAATCCTTCGCAACAAGACGTGGCTTGTACTTATCAATCAAACCATCAGCAAAAAAATTAGTATGATAGAACCACTTGCATTGCACTAAATTTATTCCCTTAGGAAGAGAACAAAGATCCCATGTATTATTATTCATTAAAGAAGAATACTCATCCTCCATAGCACTCTCCCGCTTGGGATGTCCTATCACAGCTGAAAATTTCTCACGATCATCACAAATGGCATGACTCAGAAGGATAGAACCCGTAGTATGAGACTAGGTACAATGGGAAGATGAAGAATCACCTCCCATAGAACTTGTAGCCTCAAAAATAATACAATCCCATCTAGTTATCTATAGAGGATTGTGTGGTGGAGGTAAAGGGTGATCACCAAGATCATCATCATCAGCCTGAAAATATTATGGAAGAGATGGGGGAGTAGTGGTAAGTGAAGTAGACTCTGAAGACAGGGTATCCACTGTAGGAAGGCGCTCATTAAACTGGACATCCCATCAAAATAGGACCTCTCTGGAATCAGGATCAAACAACCTATATGCCTTGACATCCTTGTAGTAGCTGACAAAAATGAGTGGTTGACTCTTCCACTCCATTTCTCTCCTCTGAGGATCAGGCATAAATGCCCATACTACACTACCCAAAACTTGGAAAGAAGATAGATGAGGCTTGACATGAGACCAAGCCTCTTCGGGAGTCATATGTCAAACTGCCTTATGGGGCATCCAATTCTGAATATAGTTTGAACAATTGACTACCTCTACCCAAAAAAACAATTCCATGGACCTAGACTGAATCATACAATTTCCCTCTCTCGAAGTGTTTTGTTCTTTCTCTTTACTACACCATTGTGCTAAGGGTTGTAGGGAACTAAAAACTAATGTTGTAGACCACTAAAATTTTGTTTCTCATACTCCCCTCCCATTGTCTGTGTGTATCCACTGAATAGAAATACTAGACTGCTTCTCCATAAATGTCTTAAAGATTCAAAATGAATCAAAGAAATCATACTTGTACTTAAGAAATTACACCCATGTGTGATAGGAGAAGTCATCAATAAAAGTAAGTACATATATGCCACCAAAAAAAGGAGTAGGAAATCGCATGAGGTCACTATGTATAAATTCCATCAGTGCCAAAGAATGAGTAGGTTATCCCTGAGGAAAAGGACCCCTATGTTATTTGCCAAGAAAACAACCCTGAAAAACACCATCAGTGCAAGAAATATGTGGAAGCCCAAGAAATAGTGCATGTGTGTGCATCTTCTAAAGATATTTGTAATTTATATGGCCCAAATGCTCATGCTAATGCCTACTCATAGTATCTTTATATTCTATAAGAGAGGAACTTGTACCATTAGAAGGCTCAAATGCATCAAATATATATAAGTGTATTGTAGAGTCAACACTCCCAGTTTCCACAACTGAGTCATAATCATGGAGGTCTTGAACAACCACATCATGTAGTGAGAACTCAACTATCTTACCTGAGCTAGAATGGAAAATCTGATAGATGTAAAAGAGGTTCATCAAGAGGTCAAGAACCACAACAACATCCTAAAGATACACCACAGCCAATGCAATAGAACTAGAACCCAAAACTAAAATATGTGATGAGTTACCAATAGAAATCTATGAATTAGGAGAAGGAGAAAGTGAGGTGACCATCTGCTGAGTGTGATTCATGGGGTGAGAGGCACCAGATTCTAAAATCCAAGTGGGCCAAAAATTTGATGCTTGTGCAGTAAGAGCATGACCTTTCCCTATAGGGGAGAATGTGGACTGAGGAGAAGAAATATGATACTCTTGCATGGCTTCCTCTAAAGCCTCCAAACATTTCCATCACCTAGAAACTGGATGTCCATCCTTTCTACAAAAGATACATGTGTCACATGTTTTCTTCTTAGTCTTGGAGGAAGAATCAGTAGAATTTGAAGAATATTTACCCTTTGAAGGGTTAGGTGGAAGTTTTGAATCATTTTTCTGTGTAGGTTTGGAGGTAGATTCACTACCTACTGAATCTTTCTTTGGTTTTTCTTTATCTTTTGGTTTCCCCTGTGATGACTAAGAGACCAATGCTTTGCTCATAGATCTAGAAGTAGCATCCATCTGTTGAATCTTTGACTACTCTTGAGTCAACCAATCACAATAACCCTCAAAGGTAGGCATAGTGTGCACCCAAATCATCCATAGTCAAATAGAAAGTGGAAGAGAAGATCTGAAACTATCCTCATAGATTTGAGAGTATAAAAAAGATACACTCATTATCTGAATTAGTCTTCCCACATCCCTGTAAAATTAAATAGAGAGACTTGAACTTCATCAAGGAGTCCTCAATGGTGGGGAAGTTTTCAAGAGTCAAAGATTTCAACTCAGCATCAAGCTATAGTTCCCTGAACTCATTAATTGTTCCAAATACATTTACAAAATTTTCTCAAATAGCATGAGGAGTGTTCAAATTCTCCAAGTGAAACATGAGACTATTAGAGACATTTAGTGCCATTAAGCCCATGGCTTCATCCATTTTTTTCCTATGCTAAAGAACCCCAAAAGGACACTGCAGAGTAGGTTGGTTCTCATACAGAAAAAACCATAAGCCTCATGATATTAGAAATCGAGTCATGTGTGCTTTCCAAGTGTGATAGTTATGAGGTGTCAGTCAGGAAACTGAAGGGTCTGACATTGAGAGAAAGAAGATAGAAGTATAAGGGTCTTTCTAAAGTAAATGAAAGAAAGATAAATGCACCCCCCACAATATAGTAAATTATATCTTGTATAACAAAAATAACTATGAGAGCACAAAAATGAGAAAAAAAACCTGGTATCTAGAACCAGAGTGGAACAAAACTAAAGCCTCATTTTCATGATGAAAATAGGTATTCAAATGGAAGAATTTTAAAGATGAAACCAACAGGTTCTCAAAATTGCAAGCTCTCTACCAAAAATATAGAGTGGGAAAAAATTTGATGTCCAAATGACCGTTACCTACTGACATCAGCATGAGTTGATGATGTCACTAGATGGTTTGATTCCATCAGCATACTACCGTTGGAAAAAAAATTGAGTGGTCAAAATGATGAGGTTAGTCGATGGAATGATGATGTCAGCACACAGCAGGTGGTGGTGATAGTTGGGGAGAAATCAGATGACACTTGGGCAGTGCTTGGGTCATGATCAACTAGTCCATCAGTGGTGATAGGGCATGGGATGTCAAGAAATGATGGTGGAGTGTTGGCTGAGCACTAGCAGGGCGCTGGTGGCACACTGGCAGTGCATCCAGAAAAGGCAAAAAATGATATTTTTTTGCCTCATTTTGCGTGTCATATGGATTGTGGGTAAAATAATTGCTCCAAATATCATTGTGGCCCAAAAAGGTCATGCCTTATATGAAAATTGGGGTTTTGTGTGATGCAGGAGCATCCTAGGGTAGTTGGCAATCCTGTGTCACCAACAACATGTTTTGGTTTGATTTTTTTTGTTGCTTGGGAGCTCAATAATCTAGTCAAGAAATGCCTTGGATTTCCTTGTTGGAGTACTTGGTTACCTATTAACTTGGTTGTTTTTGGTGGCTCAGTCTCAGTTACTGGTGGCTTAGTTTTAGTGATTGGTTGATTAGTCTTGGTTACTGAGTTGTGTTCTTGTATTGGTTCTACTTCACCAATGGGACTTGGTTGCTGGCAATGGGTTGGTGTCACTGATGTGTTTTGGTGTCTGTTGATGTTGCTCAGTAGTTTCACCGAGTGTGTCTCCTTTTCACTGAATGGGGTTTATTACTTGGATTTGTTGACCGACTTGCTAGCCGACTTATGCATTTTATTTGGGTTGCAGTATTTATGTGGGATCTCTATTTGGAGATTGTGTGGATCTAAATCTGGTGGATTTTATGACCATTGCAAGTTGACTAGTGAAGAACACATTGGGTATTATGTTCTTGGTGCCGACATGGGTTTATTTATGATATTTCAATTGTAATGCCAACTTGTGGCAAGTGTAGATAAGCTGAAATATTGTAAGTTGATGTAGAGTAAGCTGGTAAGCTGAAATAGTGTAAGCTGATGCAGATAGTTGTAAGTGGGTAGACAAAAATTGCATATTTCTTAGAGGCTTGCGAGCATAAGTTTAGATCTGGTTTCTTCCACTTAGCTATAAAGTAGACTAGAGTGTTGGATCTTGTGAGATATTGTTGGTGTTATTATTGTTTTGGCCCTAACTGGGAAGGCCTTACAGCCTGAAATGTTGCATGTAATTGAATATGATAATGAATATGAATTGATATAAGTTGTTATATCTTTGTTTTGTGGAGTATCTGTTGTTGTCTTTTTGTTGGCTACAAATTTGGATAGTCCTTTATTGGATCCTCTAAGCTTGAGTGCATCAAGTGGTATCAGAGTTGGTTTTTTTCTTGTGGAGTTTAGGGTTTTCAAAGATCTAGAGAGATGCCTCCAAGAGGAATGGACCCTAGGGAGATTGTAGATTTTTCTAAGTGGAAGTGAGGATAACAGAAAGATTTAGAACTGAGATGGAATAAATGAAAAATGAAATCATAAAAGGTATCAGAAATGTTGGATTACATAGAGGTCTAAGAACAAATGATGGTTATGAAGAATCTACTCAAGACTTTGAAACTGCTAGATCTAGATGAGATGAAAAAGCTGATCAGATGGAGAAATCTGGAGGAGAAAGAGATGATTGGTTGCAAAGATCTAGAGCTCGGTTGAGTAAAAGCTACCGAATGGAAGTGCCCTATTTTTCAGGTACATTGAGACTCGGGGATCTGATTGATTGGATCGGTGAGTTAAAAGATTACTTTGAGCTAGAAGACATTGTGGATCCACTTAGAGTGAGGTTGGCACATACTAAGTTGAAAGGAAAATTTTCTTTATGGTGGAAAGAGTTTAAGAGGGACAAAGAAGAAGAGGGTGAGATGAAGATCAATCAGTGTTCATTGATGGTGATAAAGCTAAAGGATAATTTCATTCCTACTGACTATGAACTTGAGTTATCTAAGAAGTTATAGAATCTTAAATAGAAGGAGATGATTGTGGAATTTTATACTAAGGAGTTCTACAAGTTGACTATTTGGTGTGCGCATAGAGAACTATCTAAGGAAAAGGTGGTGAGGTATGTTAATGGTCTAAGATTCAATATCTAGTTTGAGATTGGTATGTTGAAGATTGATTCAGTAGAAGATACTTATCAGTATGCATTGAAGGCAGAAGATAGGTTGAAGAGAAGAAATCATGGTAATTCTCAAGGAAAATAAAAGCAAGAACAGTCGATGAAAGATAAACTGAAAGTTGAAGATGAACCAAAACTTGTTGATCCGAGGAGAAAAATAGGTAGAGGTGTATTCAAAGGTACTTTTTATAACTATGGTGAAGAAGGACATCAGTAATTTGAATGTCCTCATGCATATAGGAAGGTTGGTAGTCACCATAATGTTGTAGTGAAAGAGGTTACTGAGAATGAACCTGAGGTGGAGGGTGTGACTCTTTTTCTTAGGAGAACTTTTCTGCCCTTGAAAAAAGTTAATTCTTATCAGAAGAAGAACTTGTTTAGGACTATGTGTAAGTCTGGTGGTAAATGTTGTAAGGTTATTGCTGATGGGGGAAGTACTAACAACCTAGTTGCTAAGGATATGGTTTAAAAACTTGGTTTGAAAAGGTTGTGGCATCCTTGTCCTTATAGGATAAGTTGGTTACAAGATGGTCATGCAGTAGAGTTAAAAGAGCAGTTCATGGTGAATTTACACATTGGTACTTATAGAGATGAAGTATTATGTGACATTGTGGAGATGATCTCTTGTCATGTTTTACTTGGGAGACCTTGGCAGTATGATAGAGAGGCTATTCATGACTATAAAAAGAATTTAATTCCTATCCTGAAAGATGGACATAAGTCTATTTTGATTCCTTTGAAGGATGAAGGCAAAGGAAGGAGGAAATTGAGCATTAGTAGAAGATCTGAGATGGTTGTAGGGGTTGGTACAGACATTCAGATTCATGGATCTAAAGGTACTTTAGAGAGTACTAGTGGTAAAAGGAAGAAGAAGAAGAAGAAGAAGAAGAAGAAGAAGAAGAAGAAGAAGAAGAAGAAGAAGAAGAAGAACTGAGGGAAGAGTGTTTTGGTTGAGGACATGTATATTAAGAACCAGTTTGGGATCTTTGTTTTTAATCCCAATAGATTTTCATCTAGCTTCTGAGAACATCTTTTTGCACCTGGGGTGTCTGATGTAGGAGCATCCTAGGGTAGTTGGCAATCTCGTGTCACCAAAAACATGTTTTGGTTTGATTTTGTTTTGTTTCTTGGGATCCCAATAATCTAGTCAGTAACTACCTTGGAGTTCCTTGTTGGAGTACTCGGTTACCTATTAACTTATTTATTTCTATTGGCTCAGTCTTAGTGACTGGTGGCTTAGTCTTGGTGACTGGTTGCTCAGTTTCAATGACTATTTTATCAGTCTTGTTTACCAAGTGGTGTTCTTTTGTTGGTTCTTCTTCACCCATGGGACCAATTTGTTGGAAGTGGCTTAGTGTCACCGACTAGTTTTGGTGTCTATTTTTGTTGCTTGGTAGTTTCACCAAGTGGGTGACTATTGCTCGGTGGTCTATTTCACCAATTGGGTTTTATTACTTGGATCTATTGGCCGAATTTCTGACTGACTTATGTATTTAATTTGGGTCACAACATTTATGTGGGATCTCTCTTTGGAGATTGTGTGGACCTAAATATGGTGGATTTTATGACTGTTGCAATCTTACTGGTGAAGAACACATTGGGTGTTGTGTTCCTGGTGCCGACTTGGGTTTATTTATGATATTTGAACTATAATGCAAACTTGTGGAAAGTTTGTATAAAAGAGAGTCTTTGATAATGTTTAGGGAGACTTGAGGAAATAGATAGAGGATAGTAGAGAAAGATGATAAGCTAAAAGATTGTGAGTTGATGCAGATAGTTGTAAGTGGGTAGAAAATAATTCTAGATTGCTTGGAGGTTTGAGATAACAAGTTTAGATCTAGTTTCTTCCACTAAACTATAGAGTAGGTTGGAGCATTGGATCCTCCAAGATCTTGTTGGTTTATTGTTGTTTTGGCCTAATCCAGAAGGCCTTACAACCTAGAATGTTGCATGTAATTGATTTTGAAAATGAATATGAAAATATATAATTTTTTATATCTCTGTGTTATTGAGTTTCTTCTGTTGTCTTTTTATTAGCTACAAGTTTGGAAAGTCCTTTATTGGATCCTCTAATCTTGACTACATCATTAGGGAATTTTGGATGTAATCGCAAGGTCAGTTTGTGCCCAAAGTGCACCAAAAATGACACCCCCAGATTCAAGACAAAAAAAAAAATCTTGGAAATTTGAAACTTTTCCACTTCAAATATGACTTCAAAAACACCAGAACAAGAAGTAGAAGAGGAGATTTGATACCATGAAAGATTAGAGAAATTTTGATCCAGTAGCACCCAAGGATTCCTACATGAAAATGACATGTTAGAGGAAGAAGAAAGGAGGAAAAATTAGAAACTCAGAAACTCATAGATACTCTGAAAAAGAGAAGAGAAAAATTCTATTCCAAGTTAATTGAAAATAATTACAAAGTTCAACCTAATAAGGTGAAAAAACCCCTAAAGGCTTAAAAAGTTATGTTGCGTATTAATAATCAATATGAATATTAATTATAATGCGCGTAAGAGAAAGCTTAAGATAAAAAGAGTAATAACAACTTAAATAATTAAATTGACATGATTTAATCAATAAGCCTAAGGCATTATTACTTTAGTAGGACCAAGGCTGGTAGGCCTATACCTCAACCTTAATCTATTGGTTGGAGGTTTTTTTTATAGTAGAAGGAATACACTTCAAACCTTCTCTCTCAAGTATGGAAAGGGCATTTGAAAGAAATAAAATTGTAATCAATACAACATAATGTGAAAGACTAAAATGCTTTTGTTAATTGTAAGAATTATTTGAAAATATGTGTAACTCAAATGACTGCTAGATAGAATATCTCAAAATTTTAACAATGAGTCAAATGACTATATTCAATAATTGATAAGATCAGTATCTATTTCAACTTGGCAAAAAGAGTCAATTAACTTTCAATCCTATGTACAACCCTGCAAGACAGATGTATTCCAACACCATCAACTATTCAAATTCTATAGATGTAGAGAAATTGAGCCTATTTATATCCTTTCTAGTTGAAATGAATTTAACTCCTCTAGTTGGGAGACCAATTGAACAAGAAATTGGAAACACTAACTTTTCACAAACTCCTTGATAATCAAACAGGGATATGAGACATGTAAAATCTCTACAAAAGCACTATAAGAATAGAAATTGAATCTTCATTCAAAAATTTCAAGGGAATAATTGAAATGAATTAAAATTTATTACCATAAGTGAGACAAAAAACACTTATATTTTATTGATTTTGAAATAAAAGTACATTTGATTCCATGTTGTAGTTGTGATCAAATTCTAAAACTAGGAATAATTATAATGATATTGACATTGATATCTCTTTCCAATGGTCCTGGAATCCCTATTTATATAAAATCCAAGGGATGTGTACAAGCTTCAGACAAAATTTTCTCTTCATAACTAAAATGTAATCCTAAGATCAATTATTAAACACCATAGTTACAATTAAGTAATGATTTATATCCTTGTTTGAAAACTGTTGTTGACAGTTGGAACTCATAATAATAGTAATCATTAGAAGATCATTTTTTATTTGTCTAAGATAATATAAATAATGATTCTTCATTATGATAATTATGGTTCTTTCGATCACATATTCATCCATATACTATGTTTGATAATGGATACTATCACTGGTAGCTTGAACAACATCAGCATTAAGAACAAAATCACCGACATTGTCGACCATCCTCAGACATTCTCCATCCTTGTGAATATTCCTTTAAGAATGTCTTGATGTCCTCATCTTCCCTAGTCCCTGAAGATCAAATTATCTCATCATCAGATAGATCCATGGTACTCACCATCTTTGGAACCCTGGATGGAAAATGATGATGTATCAAATAATAGATAAAACCCTAACTAGTATAAAAATAATTAGAATATTAAATCAAAATAAATAAATCCACATCAATGCTACCACCCTAGTATCTTATTATTTTCTTCCTTGAGGACACATGTCAGCAATGCATGATCCCATGAAGAATAAAGGTTGTGCAACCTTTTATCGTGGGATCACGCCAGCCATCAATCCTTTCCATGCTTTAATAGTTGATCCTTTCTATTTAGAACTTGTGGACCCAAGACACATGTTTTTTAGGTGTGATCCTAATAAGAATAAACAATGCACATCTTATAATTGTGGGAACATGCCCATCATCGATCTCTATTGCGCTTTAGTTGTTGATCAACCTTAATCCTTCCTTAAAACTCAATCACCTTTTTTTGCTCGGTTAAAATACCACCGTTGGTCATACCCAAGTGCTAAAAGAAAATGGATTTAGTAGTGTGCACTTTAAAAGACTTCAAAAATGATGTCTATCCTCATCAACCTACTTGACCAATCTGATACTGCCAACTTTTATCCATATTGTCTCACTATTCAGAACATCTGCGGGCCTGTGAAACTTGTCAAGAAGGCGTGATCCCATGAATAATAAACAACATGCATCTTCTCTTAACAACATCATTCCTACCATCTATCTTCACCAAGCTTAAACCATAGATCTTCCATCCTTGCTTCTCATAACTATTAGGAATAAAATTCCACCAACACAACTGAGAGGGGGGGTTGAATCAGTTGTGGGATAGATTAATGAACATTAAATTTTATAAATAAAAATTTAATCAAAATGATAACATAGTAATGCCAACACAATAAAAAAATCCTTTTTTGTAAAGGAAACCTTGTTAAAGGTAAAACCCCGGTGGAAATTTTAGCACGCACAAATAATGTACTAAGAGTATAGTATCCATGTTAAAATATTTATCCCTGTTAGGAGATTATTTATGCATTATAGTACATAGTCCCTATTAGGATTCAAGAGTAACAGTGGAATCACTACCCAGGCACACTGCCTAAAGAAGGCTAAATCCACCCTCATGACCTACAGTCTCAAATAGAAGTGTATATAGACATACAAGCTCACAGCCTAATGAAGTAACATAATCACAACCTCTTCTCTACATTGAGAAGACATACAAGCTCATAGCTTCCACACTTCACTATCTCCATCTCAATCACATCATCCTCATACATCCTCTTTTCAAAATAAAATATCTCTCATATATACCTTATTACAATAATTAATTAGGTCAGCCAATTAGGCTTTCCCAATATACAAATAATTATTTAACCTCTTGCTAAGATACATACATCACCTATAACAAGTAACGATCAATTAAAATTCATCAAATATAATCCAATATCTATAATCCATGCTCGCAATCCATAATACACACTATATCTTTGAAGTCAACCCCAAATAGGTCTCCTCTAGAAAACATGCCATAACTAACGTCACCAATAGTCATACAACTCACGAAACATAAAAAACATTCCTTAACATGTCTTCTTCCATCCCTTAATCTTGCGTAGCCTAAATCCACATCGCTCATAAATTATACACAAAACATAGAGACTAATTCTATCAAAGATCATTGTCACCATCTAGTACCTAGTCTTCACTAAAACATTTGTAACACATCTAGTAGTCAATATTAAGCCATGCAAACTTAGGAATAAGATCACAAAACATCCATGTACACATCACCATCTTCTCTCATTCTGAATCAACTATACAGTACATGTACACCTATGTTAGTCATAAATCTATAGTAATAACTAGACTATTTTACCTCCATAGAAACATATGTTGACATCAGTGAGAAAACATGAACTCCAACAACATTAGAAGAAACTAATTCCAACAATATCCCCCTTTGGCATTGATGGAACATATGGTAAAATCCATCAACCCAAAAGTACTCTCTCAATACAATGTTCTCAATATCCTCAACACAAATCTCCCTAAATAGAAGGGATTTTCTCATATAATCTCTCCCCCTATGACAATAATGGAAAAGGTTTCCATAACTCTTCTTCTTTCCTCTACAAGGTGTATCTTTTTCAAATATTCATGCCTGCTATGTTTTGTAACATTCCTATGATCACTCCCCCTGACGAGTATAACCATACATCAAGTCTAGAAAATGATATAGCTCTGAAAGCCATTGGACTAATACATTCCTACATCAATTTAGTTCTCACAATGAGGGGTTCACACCCCAAGCAGACCTCTGAGATACTCAATGGAATCCTTTAGAAAAGGTTTGTAAATATATCTTCTATTTGTTCCTTTGTGCTGATATACTCCAATCTGATCTCCTTCTCTGCTACCTTATCTCTTAAGAAATGATACTTAATGGAAATATTTTAGTCTTTGAATACATTACTGGATTCTTTGACATGTTCATTGTGCTGGTGTTATCACAATGGATAACCACTAGCTCTTCAAAAATTATTCCAATTTCCTCCAACATTTGCTTTATTCAAACAATCTGTGTACAATTTATAGCAGTAGCAACATACTCAGATTCAGCAGTAGACTGAGTTATACAATCCTGCTTCTTAATTAACCATGAAACCAACCTTTTTCTAAGGAAAAATACTCCTCCACTTTACTCTTTCTTTCATCCACACTATCAGCCCAATTAGCATCAATATATGCATGTAAGATAAAATCATAATATTTTTCATACCATAACCCATACTCTATTGTTCCTTTCAAGTATCTAAAAATTATTTTAACATTAGCAAGGTGTGTCTCTTTAGGATCTGCTTGATATCTTACCATAATTCCAACTGCATTATAAATATTTGTTCTGGTGTAAGTTAGATATTACAGACCTCCAATCATTTATTTGTACTTTTTCTAGAAAACACTATGAGTTTCATCATTATTAGTAAGTTTGTAACTAGTCACCATGGGTGTCCCAATAGGTTTACAATCTTCCATTCCAAATTTCTTCAACATTTCCTTAAGGTATTTGGTCTAAGAAATGAAAATACCACTTTTGTTCTGATTAATTTGCAATCTAATGAAACATCTTACCAATCATTAATATTTCAAATTCATTTTCCATCTCTTTAGAGAATCTTTTACTCACTACATCTTTTCCTCCAAAAATGATATCATCAACAAAAACTTCTATTATTAGAATTTCATCTTCACTAGTTCTTAAGTACAAATTTTTGTCTACATTACCTTTTTTGATTTGAATTTTGCTTAACTTATAGATAGTAGTACCAATATATTCTCTCCAATGAAATTGTGATACATTTCCTTCGAGCAACATACTTCTAGCGGCACCTAATATTGTTTTATTTCTTCGCTCTATTATCCCATTCTGTTGTAGTATCCTAGGAGAAAATGTATGTCTGTATATTCCATGTTCTTTGCAGTAGGTATTGAACAAATCTAAAGTAAACTCACCACCTTTATCTGATCTTAAACATTTTATCTTTAAGCCTGATTCATTCTCAACTTTTTCTTTGAATATTTTGAATTTTCCAAATGCCTCTAATTTCTGTCTTAGATATGTAATCCATATCATCCTAGAAATTTCATCAACAAAAATTATAAAGTACCTTTCATTGTAGTAATATATTGTTCTAGTAGGACCACATAGATCCGTATGCACTGGATCCAACTTCCCTTTCACTGAGTAAGATTTGTTTTTAAAACTGCTTCTAGTCTCCTTCCCCATTACACATTCTCTACACATGGTGTTAGATGGTTTCAGAATCTTTGGTAGGTATCTAACTACATTAGTCATAATTCCCTTCATAATATTATCAAAGTTAACATGACAAAATATTCTATGCCATAACCAACCTTCATCTACCTTCACAACAAAACAAGAATCCTCGAATGTATTTAATTCAAACACATTACCTTTTGGATTTAGTACTTGATGCGATCAAGTATCCTAACTTACTTTTGAAAGAACATTTCCCATCAATGAATTTAAATTGATAACCTTTGTCCACTAGTTTTTGAACACTCAAAAAATTATTCTTAGGTCCTATAATGGGTAAAAATGTGGTGTGATAGATCTACTAGGGTTTAGAAGTAGAGATCTGATGTCACATACTAATCACCCTTTACATTTGTTTAGATTTTTATGCTTATATTATTGAAATAGATATATGGATTTGAAATTATTGCAAATAATAAAGGATTTAGGTATATACCTCACATTATAGAAGATCTATGAATACCTATTTTCTGATGTCTGTGTCGAGTTTCCTGAAAATATGCAACCGGTTCTGGAACAGAAATGCAGAGATAAAGAAAACCCAAAAATATTTTCTGGATCTGGCTCAGGTCAATTTGACCCAAACCATAAGGTCACCTTTGACCCAAAATAGAAGGTCACCTTCAACCAAAAATAGAATGTCTCCTTTGACCTACACAGTCTAACAGAAAATCTATTTTCGGATCCTAGAAGTTTTCCAAAAAGGGTATCTGAATCTGACCTGCAACTCCCAAAATAGCAACTATAGATATCTGAAAAAGGTTGTTTTGGGGTGGCTATATAGGGTTTTGCCTTATTCAAACCCCCATTTTTGTGGTTTCCACCTCCATGAATAGCTGGATGTAATATAATGTATGTGTGTGTCACTCATAGGAAGAGCTTTGAATGTGCAATGCCAAGATCTAATCTTCTAGATTGAAACCCTAGCATGAATTGAAATGAGAAAGAAATGCATAGATTTGAATAAGATAAAGAAATCATACCAAGCCTTCCAAAGACTAAATTACTCCTATCAAACTCACAATCTGTAATCACTACCCCATGGTTGTATCCTTTAAATGCTTGAATGTTGAAAGAAGTAGATCAATGAAGAAGGAAGGATTTGAAGAACTCTTTCTTTCTCCAATGAAGATCTACAATGGTTTTGTCCACAAAAGTGCTTTCTTGTATCAAGGCATCATCACATCTTGTCCTTCTATATCATCCTCTTTCATTCTTCCATAATCATCATGTCATAAAATAACATGGATTTGTCTCATGCAATCTTCTCATATCATGTATTGCCATGTCATGTATATATCTCCACAATGAAGGCAAGAGAGAGTGTCTCTATAGAGATCACAAGGTAAACCTCCTAGGAAAATGCAAGGGACCCAAAATAAAATTTCACTTTGAATTATGGTCCAATTACAATCACCAACCAAGGAGGGGATGCATTAATTCATATTTTGGAGAAAACCCTTCGACACTCGGTCCTGGGGACCTATTTTTAAGTTTAGGACCCCGATATGATCCAGACTTGAAAGCGGGGACCAACACCTGACATAGGTCAAATTTGACCTTGACCTTGACCTAGGTCAAGTTAGATCTCAACCTTGACCTAGGTTAAGGTCAACCTTGACTCTAACCTAGGTTAGAGTCGACCTTGATCCTGACCTGAAGTTTTAGGCAGGTCACCTTAAGAAATTTGTTAGATTCCCAGGTCAGCCAAGGACCTAGAAAGGTGAGAAAACACATCAAAATGCTGGGAAAAGGAAAAAAGGCCATAGAAGAGGTATGATGAAGATTAAGAGATCTAGTACATAAGTTCTACCTAAAAATAAAGCCACAAAGAGGGAAATTAAGTAGAATCCATAGGATCCTAACCCTAATTTCCCCTAGAAATATAAAATCAAGTGCAAATGCATCCTAAATGAAAATCTAACATGCAAGTGCACTAAATGAGGATGCTAAACCTACCAAAATGGAAGTGTTTCAATTAAGATGGTACATTTATCCCCCACTTTATCTTAGCTATGACACTGCATGAATATGCAAGCTAAAGTAAGAAAACATTATGAAATAAAAAGGATATATCCAAGTCCTCAACGTAGAGATCCTGCAAGAAACTATTACTACCCACAACCTATAGCACACAAGGATAATGAAAATCCATAGACATCCTAAGGCTTACTAGGATGAATTTTAGAAGTTCATAGAGCCCCTTATGCCCCCTATTTCATCTTACTAATTCTGAAAGGTGAAACAGGATGATAAGGTTAGACCTATACACTAGATATGTAGTTTGTTGAAAATTCCTTTCCTAAACCATCTATAAGGATTCCTAACCTTCCTAAAGTGATTCAAGGAGTTAGGTATCTAAATCATGATTCCAATGCCACTAACGACATTGAAACCACATCTACCAAACTCAAGTTATGATGAAAAGAGTGAATGTCTATCTAAATGCATATGAAGGATATTTTGAATTTTAACCTAAGTAAATTCAAATGAAACCCTAATAAAACCCTAATTTATAGCTGTAAATAAGAGAAGAAATAAATTACCTCCTCATTCTTACCATTTTTAGAGCTTAGGAGAAGAAGCATAATGTCAAAGAGAGAATAACTTTGAGCGACCCACATGGAGATCTTGAGAGAGTGTCTGGCCAACGGACAACCACTTCCTGAGGTAAGCTCATCATTTTGATATCTTTATTCATAAAATTCATGTTTTCATAGGTAAGGTCAACCTTGACCCAAAAAGGTTGACCCTAACCCAGTTATGTTGATGTTGACCCTTTAAGGTCGATAACAACTGGGAAGATCTCACCCTTTTTGGGGATAAGGTCAACCTTGACCCAAAAAGGTTGACCTTAACACAAAAAGGTTGACCCTAACCCAAAAAGTTCAACCTTGACCTGGTCAAGTGAGTGTTATAGTTTCATGATGATAGAGTACTCATATGATGTTGTTTGTGCTGACAAGATCCTATCCGTCTGCGAGAGCACCCTTTTGGCAGGCTATTGCTGACTATCAAAGAGAAATTGTCTGAGCTAAATCAAGATGAGATATGGGTATTGAGAGATGTGGGACTATATTAGGTAGCATTCCTACCATATATTAGGCTCCATCGAGCCATGATATTAGCTATTATAGAGAGGTGGGATGAGGATACTTGTTCCTTCCATCTTCCCTTAGGAGAGATCAAGATCACATTGGAGGATGTGTATAGGATCCTACGACTTCCAGTTAGAGGCCAGCCTACTAGGCATAGAATGTAGGGAGGTCTTGATGAGATCCTCTCAAATGGGGAGTATTTTTTAGGATGAGTACCACAGATGAGGACCCGGGTATATCAGATTAGTCTATCAACCATACTAGCATGCTTGAAACCTTTGGTACGGAGAGTGATGTTGTGTATACTCTCTTTGGTTGTAATATCCAACACAAAGGGTACATTCTTTTCATAGCCATTCACTCATCTCCTACACAGGATTGAGAGTGACAAGACTAACTTCTCATGGGGCCACAACATGTTATCCCATCTCTACCACGAGTTGTGTCAGTTAGTGAGATACTAGCAGGAGAGTCTCATAATATGTACCTTTCTATAGGTTTGGATGTTTGATCACTATGCATGTACATGACCATAGGGTGTTTCGGTGATGGTAGATGTGAGCACACCAAGAGCCTTTTCCTACCCACTGGCAGATATCTGACATTATAGGGATATCCTCTTTTGGAGTGTACACCTCGACCATGTGCCAGGTATTGATGTGATATGGAGACCATATCATTGGATGACAGAATGGCTAGATACTCAACACCAGCTGAGACACTCATAGTAGCGCAAGCTGCTAGAGGGTCCTATGAGTCATGTAGTGATGCTATATTACCATGATAGAGTGATGAGACAATTTGGTCTGATACAGGGGGTCCCTAGAGTAGTACCTCAGTATGTAAACCTGACCTGATACTATCAGAGATGCAATGCTATATGCCAACCTACAATACTAGATATTGTAGATAGCAAGACAGATGAGACTAAGGATACAGAGGTGGCTCTCAATGTATCCTATTTAGGTGTTAGTAGAAATTATATCAGATAATGGAGTCTATAGGGAACCCACCCCATCTTCCCTGATGACTATTCCATAGGTGATATAGGTCTCTCAGAGAGGACACACCTAGGTAGTGGTATACTAGTAGAAGAGGAGGAGGATCAAAGAGACAAGGAGGAGGATCAAAGAGACAAGGAGGAGCCCATCTCTAAGAGAGATCCTATGGAGGAGGAAAGAGTGGAGGAGAGAGAAGAGG
The DNA here is from genome assembly GCA_018584345.1 of Thuja plicata. Lineage (NCBI taxonomy): Eukaryota > Viridiplantae > Streptophyta > Pinopsida > Cupressales > Cupressaceae > Thuja > Thuja plicata. The sequence continues at coordinate 970,959 of MU226068.1, read as the reverse complement.
AGAGAGAAAAGGAGAGAGCAGAGGAGATATTAGAGGAGAGAGAAGATTGGATGCCCCCAGCTGATAGTACTGGGGCAAATGAGCATGTTGTCTATGCTATACCTTTGAGATCACAATGACCTCCCCGTGCTCATACATAGACACCACCATCGAGACCCAGATAGAGAAAGAATGGAGAGAGTAGTCAGTCCATGCCCCCAACATATAGATCCTTTGGTGACACTCAGGAGGGAGATCTAGGTATGAAACATGTATTATATTTGAGTATTTTACTGAATATTTTAAAAAGAAGTACTAAAAGATAAATATTTTTTAATTCTACAGCTAGTATAGCGGAGTGGAGGAGCTTTATATATGAGGTCCTAAAGGATATGTGTATATCCTACCAAATTCTAGCTAGCAAAAGAGAGTCCCTCATTGGATAGAGAGATCCCGACAGACATGCAGATGTCTTTGCATGTGTCTAGAGAGAGCTAAGGTTATGTAAAGAGAGAGGAGAAATTGATGGTTGACCTACAGAGAGCCCAGGAGAAAAACTATGAGATGAACATGTTGAGGAGTTGCACATAGACTACCATACCGAGATCCACAACTTCACATCATAGATAAGATAGAGCTAGGAGACATCAACAATCAGAGTGTAGAGATAAAGATTGATAGATAGGGCACATGTGCCATATATGTATCAAACTTATAAAATTTATATATATATGAAAAAAATTCTTTGCCCAGTTAGTTCTGTAATTGATTACTATATTTTCAGCAATACACAAAACTTAACAGAAAGAAAGAATGAAGATGTGTATGAATGTATTCAAATATAACCTATAAAACATACATAACTCTTCTATAAGGAATACATAAATACATAAAGAAAGAATGATGTATAAGGGATAATAACATTTGAGATGCATAATATTAATAGGTTCCTTAAAAGGAACACCATCAATATCAGCAATCTTATAAGAACCCAAAGAAAATTCGTCAATTACCACAAAAGATCCAAGCCAATTAGGGCCAAACTTCCATTTTTCACTAGGTAAATAATTCACATTCCTTTGGTTCTCGTACAAGACTAAATCACCTACTAAAATGACCATCCAGTCACCTTATAATTATACTATTTTTGAAGTGATTTATGATAAGCCTTTATATGTTCCAAAGCATTTATCTGTTGTTCATCCAACATTTCTAATTCCTATAATTGTTGTTCCAGAAAAATATCCTTGTCGTTTATCCCATGAAATGAAACACACAAAGAAGGTATTTCTAATTCTAATGGAATAATAGCATTAGTACCATATAAAATATTATAAGGAGAAGTACTTGTGGAAGTACGAACACTAGTCCTATAAGCCCATAAAGCATAGGTCAGTTGGGTATGCCAATCTTTAGCATGCTTATTAACTTTTTTCCTTAAGATTTGTTTGACAACTTTATTCGATGCTTCAGCTTGACCATTAGATTGAGGATAATAGGGAGTAGAAAATCAATGTTGAATTTGATATTTCTCCAAGAATTTTGTGACTTATTTATGTAGGATTTTGCAAACATGCAAATCCACAGACCGCCAAGAACACCTGCATGCAAAATACCCAAAGCTGAAAGAGAAACCTATGAGAGAGAGAGAAGCTATGGTTTGGAAAATCTGAGCGGAGTGAGAGAAAATTGTTATTTCCAAAAGTGAATGAAAAAAGTAATACAAAGTTCAACCTTAAAAGGTGAACAAACCCTAAAAACATAAAGGCTAGGTTGCGCAATATAATTAATATAAAGTATTAATTATATGCACCTAAGAGATAGCTTAAGCGAAAAAGAGTAATAAATAACTGATTACTCTAACACCCCCCCTTAAGTGAAGCTCAGGAGGTAAGCTAACCTAGCACAGCTACAAAAGCAGGAAATGGGTCCCGGCAACAAGGCCTGATCAGGTACCCAACAAAAAAGAAATCTCTGTAAACTGGGGAAATAGAGAAAACCCAGTGGGAAAAACCCTACCCCAAAAAGAGATAAAAAAGCAAGCAAAGACAGAAAGACTAACTCCAAGAGACTCTCTCAAAGCCAGTAGTACAATGCGTGCTGCTAACCCCCCCCGAGAGAGAGGGTCGAGGCTCCAAAGCCCCCCCAGAATGAAAGAACCCC
>MU226068.1:931933-967902 GCA_018584345.1 Thuja plicata | reverse complement strand
TCTGTTTCTCATAGCCATCAAATCTCTTCTGATAACACTGGGACTCATCATGGGACCCCTTCTGACAATAAGAACAAGTGGGGTTCTGAGTCTTCTGTTTCTCCTTCTTAGAAGAAGAGGGTGGGCCTGTAGAGTGCTGAGAAGAGGAATCAGATACCTGCTTTGGCTTCGGCTTCTGTGTATCCTGAGATGACTTGGCAAGTAATGCCTATGACTGTGAACCTGTAAGAGAATCCATTTGACTGAGCTTGGACTACTCACGAGTTAACCTGTCACAAAAGGTCTCAAAAGAGGGCATAACATGCCGAGTACCTAGTGCATCCATAGTGGAGTAGAAGGTAGAAGTGAAGATCTGATAAGGACCACGAAGCTTGAAGAGTATCAGGAAGATACACTCATCATCTGACTTCATCTTTCCAGCAACCTGTAAAATAGATCGAAGGGACTTGAACTTCATCAGGAAGTCCTCAATGCTAGTGAATGAGTCAGGTGCCAAGGAGGTGAACTCTGCATCTATTTGGAGAATCCTAAACTGATCCATGGTGCCAAATAAGGTGGAGAACTTGTCCCACATATCCCTGGGTGTAGTCAGGCCATCCAGGTGGAACAACAACCCATCTAAAATGTTCATGGCAATGAGGCCCATTGCCTCATCCATCCTATTCTTGTGCATGAGAGCCTCATAAGGCCTCTAAAGAACTGGCTGAACCGCATCCATGCAGGACCATAAACCTCGTGACATGAGGATTCTGGTCATGTGTGGCTTCCATGTGTGGTAGTTGTGAGGTGTCAGTCGGGCCACAGAGGGGTCCAACATTGAGAGAAGAATAAGACAGAAGTAGAAGGGTCTTTCTGAATGAAATGATAAAAAGTAAAATACACCCCCCCACAATGTATAATCCTATCCCCTGAGCACTTCAAATAAACAACTACAGAATGCACAAAAAAATGAGAGAAAAACCTGAGTTCCAGAAGCCGAACAAGAGCACAAATGAAGGCACTACTTTGACTACAAAATTTAGAAACCAAATGGTAAAATCAAGAACTAAGACCTATACCACTGCGTTCGTCTTGGAAACACCTTTCTGGCAATATTTTGTTTTTTGAAAAATGACATCGTATGCTCAAGTTACGGTAAAAAAACAACTGCCTCTCTGAAAGATGACTCACTAGAAAAACACAGAGACTGTGTTAAATTTGACGGCCGTTTGGCCGTCACCGGACGTCGAAGGTTGCCGGGAAAATTTTCCGGCCGCCGGAAAAAAGAATGTTGCCAGAAAAATTTTAGAAAAACCCACCGGAAAAATTTTTCCGGCCACTGACGTCAGCCGGCTCAGGTGGCTGTAGGCCGGTGGCGGCCAGGCGGTCATGCTGGCTGAGGTGGCGGCCTGGCTGAGCTTTGGTAGAGCTTTCGCTGGGCTGAGGCAGCGGCTTATCTCCAGTGGCGTGCGGCTGGTCTCCGGTGGCACGCCGGTGCTGCGGCCGGCGGCGGCGGCCCAAAGGTGGCGCGCGGGCTGCGATATTTGTTTTAACACTGTGCGTGTTTTTTACATGCGAAAAATCATTAAAAAATGATTTTTTTTTCCAATTTTTTTTGATGAATGCCTCAATTTTTGAGCCGTACGGCCCTAGGAGGCCAAAATTTTTTGCCTGTGCTCACGGAGGCTAAACTAGTTGAACTTTATATGATTTTGACTCTCCTGGGCCTTTTGAACGCAATGGCAGAGTCTGTTTCTGCTCAATCTGCTCTAGAAGATTGTGCCTCCTCCAAAGTGACAAAAAAGCTTCAGAAAAGCTGTGGCTGTCGTCTTCGAAATGCGGCTTCAAAAATCTTCAACCTAGGCAGCGACAGGGTGGCTCTTATACCATGTAGGATTTTGCAAACATGCAAATCCACAGACCTCCAAGAACACCTGCATGCAAAATACCTAAAGCTGAAAGAGAAACCTATGAGAGAGAGAGAAGCTAGGGTTCAGAAAATCTCAGCGGAGTGAGAGCAAATTGTTATTTCCAAAAGTGAATGAAAAAAGCAATACAAAGTTCAACCTTAAAAGGTGAACAAACCCTAAAAACATAAAGGCTAGGTTGCGCAATATAATTAATATAAAGTATTAATTATATGCACCTAAGAGATAGCTTAAGCGAAAAAGAGTAATAAATAACTGATTACTCTAACAATTTATTCTTGAAAGAAGTGTCATTATCCGAAACTATCGTTGAAGGAATACCAAATTATGCTATCATATGATTAAGGGTGAAGTCACAAATAACATCCACAGTAGTAGAATGGAGAGGAATAGCTTCCACCCACTTCATAAAGTAATTTGTAGCCTTCCAGATGTATGTATGTCCTTGAGAAGAAACCGGTGATATTTTTCCAATAAGATCAAACCCCCAAATACTAAAAGGCCATAGAGCAACTTGATTACAAAGCTCATGAGCAGGAGCATGAATAAAATTACTATGTTTTTGACACTAAGGACACTTCTTAACAAACATGAAAGAATCTTGTTCCATTGTTTTCCAATAATATCCCATTCTAAGAATTTTATTAACTAAAGACTTCCCACCAAAGTTTCCCCCATAAGAACCAGAATGAGCTTCCGCTAAAGCTATCAAAATTTTGGCTCTACTGAGAAATCTTAATAGAAAACCATCATAAAAGCATTTGTAAAGTGTATCTCCTAGAGTGATATAACATGTTGCAAGCTTCCCAATATGATTGTGCATGTTCCTTGTTGATTCAGGAAAAGTACCATCTTTCAAAAAATGAAAGATATGCTAATACCATTCATCCAAATGCCAGTTGAAACAATCAACTGTAAACTTATTTGAAATTGTAGGGTATTTAAGAGTATGTATAGTAAATTGAAATTCTTCAGCATTATTCTCAAGACAAACCAAAGAAGCTGCACTTGCCATGGTGTCCACATGTCGATTATCTTTCTTAGGTAAAGTCTGAATCGTATAGGAAGAGAATTATAAAATAATATCAAGAGAGATATCTCTATATTGTGTCATTTTATTATTCTTAGTCTGATAACCTCCTTTGATTTGTTCTACAATCAATTGTGAATCCCCAGAGATTTCCAAGTTTTTAATATGAAGGGATGCAGCTGCTCGTAAGCCAGCTATAAGAGCTTTGTACTCCACAATATTGTTAGTACAAGGAAAGGTCAATTTATATGACATAGGGATGATTTTATTTGTAGGAGGGACCAAGATAATTCCAACATGAGAACTTGTCTTACATCCAGAAACATCAAAATATAATTCCCAAACATCATCTTGTTTAATAGATAGAATTCTCTCATCAGGGAATTCTATTGAAGTAAAGCATGTATTAGAAAGAGGACAAGGAGCTTCAGATAAATAATCAGTTAAATCTTATCCTTTAATTGAGTTTTGAGAAATGAAATTAAGATCAAATTCTGTAAGAAACATCACCCACTTTGCAATATGGCCAGAGAGATCAGTCTTTGAGAAAAGGTGTTTCAAAGGATCAAATTTAACAATCACATTGACCTCAACATTCAATAGGTAATGCCTGAGTTTTTGAAAAACATAAACTAAAGCCAAGCATTGTCTTTCCAAGTCAGTATATCTTGTTTCATAATCAGGTAGAGTCTGACTAATGTAGTACACCAGTCTTTCCTTACCTTCACTATTATGCTGAGCTAACAACGCACTTATAGAATTTAGAGTTGCTGAAGTATATAGATAAAAGGGTTTATTAAATTGAGTGGGTTGAAAAATAGGAGGATCAGAAAGATACTCCTTCAATTTCTCAAAGGATTGTTTACATTCCTAATTCCAAGAAAAATGGTATCATTTCTAAGCAAGGAAGTGAAAGGAACAGTTATATCAGCTAAGTTAGAAAAAAAGCAATGAATGGCTTGAATTTTTCCTTGTAAACTGCGTAATTGAGAAATATTATTAGGAGGAGGCATATTAACAATAGCATCAATATTTTTAGTATCCACCTCTATGCCTCTCTTAGAGATTATAAACCCTAATAATTTACCAGAATCAACTCCAAAGGCACATTTCTTAGGATTCAATCTCATATTATAACTCCTAATCCTTTCAAATATTTACTGTAAAATAAAAACATGATCCTCTCTTTGTATATATTTTTCCAAGATATCATCCACATAATCATCCAAAATCTTATTAATGTAATCATCTATAATCTTATGAATGTAATCATGAAAAATCAAATTCATAGCACACTGATTAGTTTGTCCCACATTTCTTAATCCAAAAGGCATCATGACCCAACAAAATATTCCACACAATGTTATAAATAGGGTATTAATTTGGTCTTTGATAGGAATAAATATTTGATTATAACCCAAAAAACCATCCATAAAAGATAATAAAGCATGACCTATTGTTGAATCCACAATCATATCAATATTAAGTAACGGGAAATCATCTTTTAAGGATGCCTTATTTAAATCTCAAAAGTCAGTGCACATCCTTATCTTATTTTGTCCTTCGGAAATAGCCACAATATTGGAAATCCATTTGAAGTAATCAATAGAGTGGATGAACCCAGCACCCAATAATTTTTCAATTTTGTCCTTAACTAATAAGGCAATGTCTGGATTCATGTTTCAAATTTTTTTGTTTCACAGGTTTAGTATTAGGTTTGAGAAAAATATTGTGAGTAACAATATTAGGGTCTATAGCCAACATATCCAAATATGTCCAAGTAAATATATCCTTATATTCAAGAAAGAGGGAAGCCAACTGAAAATGTTCATCTTGATTCAAACATTTCCCAATTTTGATTGTCTTGTCAGAGTCATTCACATCCACTTGAACCTCAATAGTCTCAGTTATTAACAAATTACTTTGCATGTGAGAATCCATTGGTAAAGGAGAAATTACTTGTTCATCATGTTCTCCAAAATAGGCTTCATTATTTAGATAATAGGGATTTCTTATTTTATGATGAAATATAGGTAGATCCTCATAAGCTCCTAAAAAATTTGCTAGAGCTTCATCCTTAGGAAAAATATCCAAACTAGGTTTTTGATCCATGTCAAGGAGAAGAGGATTAACTAACTTCAAATGTCCACCACATATATGATTAACATTGAGAGGAAATGCCAATGGTTGTTTGTAAGGATTGAACCCTAAACCATACGTACAATTATAAACTTCATTGTCCAAGGGCATTTGTATGCCTTGTTCATATTTACCACATCCTTTCCTGTTCAATCCTAATTTCTTGAGTAGATGATAACCAAAACCATATCTATTGGCAGTATCAGATTGAGTCAAAGGAGTAGCATATGTCACAATGTCATAGCAATCTGGTTTTATTATCTCAATTGTTTCTTCAAGTGAAGCATAAAAAAAGTTACTTTTTAATTCCTCAGAAAGTGGGGAAGGAGTTAAAACTTGTTTTTCAAACCCACTTTGTTGTTTCATAAATTATAGATCAAAAACTTTATATTCTCCAATAAAAGAAGGATTAAAGTCCAATGTTCCCCAATCATCCCTGGTCAAAGAAGAAGATGGACTTTTAGTTTGTTTAACCTCAGGTGGTTTCTCAGGTTCCTTACTTGGTTGTATAGGTTTAGAAACCTTGGCATATTCTACATTTAAGTAAGGATTTGGCACATCATCCACATATAGCATATACATCAAATTGTTATAAATGAACCTAACCTTATGATGAAGAGTAGAAGGAACTAGGTGCATAGTATGTAACCAAGGTCTTCCTAAAATAAGGTTATAATTAAGAGGTCTAGGCATAACATGAATAGATTTATTGAGAAGAACTGGACCAACCTTAATAGGTAGTGTAATAATGCCCAAATTTTTCTTTGCGATATTATCAAATCCATGAATAGGGACATTATCTAGTAGAATAGTTGTAAGATAATCCTTAATTTCCTTAAGCATATCCATGCTACAAACATTAATCCCAGACACATTGTTGATTAATGTTCTATGAATGATACTCTGATTAATAGAAACATCAACCATAAGAGCATCATATTGATTCTGGACCTCAACAAAAGGTAAATCATCATTGGTAAACAAAAATAGAGGTACAAAAGGAATAGTATGCATGCACTCCAAAAATTAATTGATATTCTCTTGGTTAGGAGGCAGAGCAGGAAGAGTAGATAAAGATTTTTGCAAAGCCTCATGACATGTCAGAGAAGTTTGAAGCAATTCCCATAAAGATATCTTAGCGGGAGTAGCATGTAATTGTTCAACTAAGTCATACTCCTTAAAGTGAAGAAGGTAACCTAGGTGCTTGAAGATGTAGGGGTTGAGAAGGAGGTAAAGAAGCTGGAACAATAGGTTGAGGATTATTTTGTGTGTGATAAGCATGTGAAATGGAATCTATGTTATCAAAGAAATCCAAAGGATCTCTAGGTTTACCCTTAATAATTATTCAAGGACATCCTTTTATCATCATCAAAGGTTTAGGATATAACATTCTAGGTGTATCAATGTTGAAAAAAGTGGAACATCAAGGTAACCATGCACACACCCTATGGTAAAGGTCAATTGAAGAGGTTGTGGAGGAGGATGAAATAGGAATAGGATCAATGGAGATCTCATTCAAAACATTTTCATTCTCACTTCCATGTACCTCATTAAGGAATCTATCATCTTTTGCAATAAAAGCCTCGTCAAAGTATTCAAAACAAAAGTCATACATGTTGGACACATAGTAAAATTACAAGCATGTAAATGTATATGTTTTTGTATTTTTAAAGAAATTTTGTATTTTTTTTTAATTTTTTAATTTTGAAATATAAATGCAAGAGCATAAAATAAATATATTTCTATATGCATGTAATATCTAACATAAAATGTAAATCTAACTCGAAAAATGTAAATATTTTTGTTTTTTTCAAAGAAATTTTTTTAATTTTTTCAAAATTTTGAAATATGAATGCAAGAGCATAAAAGAAATCTACTTCTATATGCATGTAAGATCTAACATAAAACTTAAATCTAACACCAAAAATAAAGAGTTGTCTATCGCGGGTTAACCAAAATGTAATGGGTAAAAATGTGGTGTGATATATCTACTAGGGTTTAGAACCAGAGATCCGATGTCACATACTAATCACCCTTTACATTTTTTTAGTGTTCTATTATTATATTATTGAAATGGAAATATGGATTTGAAATTATTGCAAAGAATAAAGGATTTACGTACTTACCTCACAATATAGGACATCTAGAAATACCTATTTTTAGATGTATGTGTTGAGTTTCCAGAAAATATGCAACTAGATCTGGAATAGAAACGTAGAGATGGAGAATACCCAAAAATCTTTTCCAGATCTGGCTCAGGTCAATTTTGACCCAAAATAGAGGGTCACCTTTGACCCAAAATAGAAGGTCACCTTTGACCCAAAACATAATGTTGCCTTTGACCTGCAAAGTTTGACAAAAAATCTATTTCTGGATCTCAGAAGTTTGCCAAAAAGGGTATCCGAATCTGACCTGCAACTCTTGAAACATCAATTGTAGATATCTAAAAAAGGGTGTTTTGGGGTGGCTATATAGGGTTTTTCCTTATTCAAACCCCCTTTTTGGTGGTTTCCACCTCCACGAATAGCTGGATGTAATAGAATGTATGTATGTTTTGCTCATAGGAAGAGCTTTGAATGTGCAATGCCAAGATCTAATCTTCTATATTGAAACCCTACCATGAATTGAAATGAGAAAGCAATGCATATATTTGAATATGATAAAGAAATCATACCAATCCCCCAAGGCTAAAGTACTCCTATCAAACTCACAATCCATAATTTCTATCTCATGGTTGTATCCTTTGAATTCTTGAATATTGAAAGAAGTAGATCAATGAAGAAGGAAGGATTTGAAGAAATCTTTCTTGCTCCAATGAATATCTACAATGGTTTTTTCCACACAAATGCTTGTGTGTATCAAGGAATCATCACATCTTGTCCTTCTATATCATCCTGTTTCATTCTTTCATCATAATCATGTCATAAAATCATAGGTATTTGTCTCATGCAATCTTCTCATATCATGTATTGTCATGTCATGTATATATCTCCATAATGAAGGCAAGAGAGAGTGTTTATATAGAGATCTCAAGGTAAACCTCTTAGGGAAATGCAAGGGACCAAAATTCAAATTTCACCTTGCATTATGGTCCAATTAAAATCACCAACCAAGGAGGGGATGCATTAATTCAAATTTTGGAGAAGACACTTCCGTACATAGACCCAGGGACCTATTTTTAAGTTTAGGACTCTGATATTATTAGGATCTGAAAGCGGGGACCAACACTCGATAGATGTAAAATTTGACCTCAACCTTGACCTAGGTCAAGGTCAAGGTCAACCTTGACCTAGGTCAAGGTCAACCTTGACTCTGACCTGGGTCAGATTTGACCTCGACCCTGACCTGAGGTTTCAGGCAGGTCACCTTAAGAAGTTTGTGAGATTCCCAGGTCAGCCGGGGACCTAGGAATGTGAGAAAAGACATCAGAATTTTGGAAAGAGGCACAAAGGCCATAGAAGAGGTATTATGAATATTAGGAGAGCCATTACCTAGGTTCTACCTAAAAATAAAACCATAGAGATGGAAATTAAGGAGAATCCACAGGATCCTAACCCTAATTTCACCTAGAAATGCAGAATCAAGTGCAGAAGCATCCTAAATGAAAATCTAACATGAAATTGCACTAAATGAGGGTGATAAACCTACCAAAATGATAGTTCTTCCATTTTAAGATGATGCAAGTCCATCAACAAGTAATACATTGTCAATATTTGTCTTTCCACCAAAGATATAGATCCAACTCCAATGATAAGCTTAAGACTATTATCACCAAATCTCACAACACCACCATCATACTTATTCACTTTAATAAAATTATTTTTATCTCTAGTTATATGGTGTGGACAACCACTGTCTATGACTTATTCAAATTTATTTTCAATGTTAGATACTAAGGCTCTTTCTTCATGTATAGGTGTATCATCCTTGATAACAATAAATTGAATCTCATCATCAGAAACACCTTCACTAGCATAATAAAATTCCTTATCCTTTGAATACTTAGTTTTATAAAACTTAGATTTATTCTTTGGAACGCTTTTAGGACATCTAGATGCAAAATGACCTATCTTATTGCACAAAAAACATTTTAGAGGTAACTTTCCTTCAAACTTACCCTTACCTCTCTTTTCTCTTCTAGTGATCAGGGACACAATTTCATCTAAATTTTTTTCTTCTTCTTGTATATGTTCCCATTCATCAACATATTCACTGATCTCTTCTCTCAAGTCACTACTTCTCGTGACCACAATTTATAATAAAGTCTTTTTATTTTTATGCATAGTTTCCTTGAATGTTGTCTCAAATTTAGGTAATGAATCTCCCAGCTCTACGGCCTCAAAGGTAGTTAATTTTCCAATCAACATCTCTCTATTGAAATTCGTTGTCAAAGGTATGATCTCTTCTATAGCTTGCACTTTGGTTTTGTAAACAGGTGTTAGGGATCTAATAATTTTCACAATCACTTCTTCCTCATTGTAAGTGCCTCTAGAGTTCCTTATGCCTATAAAAACTTCAGTAACTCTTTGTGCATATGCTATAATATTCTCATCATCTCTCATTTTCAATATTTTAATCCTTGTCTTCTAGTTTTGTAACTTCACCTACTTTGTAAACTTGTATCATTCATACATTTCTTCCAATCTTGTCCAAATTTCATGTGCAGAATCCAAATCTTTTACCTCTGTGAATTCTCCTTCAAAAATTACACTAATCAATGCTTCTCTTGCAACCATGTTGTGTGAGAATTTATTTTTTTCTTCATCAATATCCTTATCAAGTTCATCCTCATCCTTCATTGGTACATTATTGTTTTTTATCATCCGATTCTCAAGCATAGCAAATGTGTTCTCATCTTGTTCTTGTAAATATCAAAGTTTTAAGGATCAAACTTCAGACTGTCCTTCATATAGTATGCCATCTTTAGGATCACCTCAAGTTGTTAATATTTCTCTCTAAGGACCAATAGCTTTGATACCAATTGTTAGGAATAAAAATCCACCATTACAACTGAGAGGGGGGGGTGAATAAGTTGTGAGACAAATTATTAAACATTAAACTTTATAAACAAAACTTTAATCCAAATGATAACACAGTAAATGCCAACATAATAACACAATCCATTATTGCTGAGGAAACCCTGTTAAAGGTAAAACCCTAGTATACATAATAAGTACTAAGAGTATAGTATCCATGTTAAAATATTTAGCCATGTTAGGAGCTTATTGATGCATTACAGTATACAGTCCCTATTAAAGGACACACCCTGTTAGGAGTCAAGAGTAATAGTAGGCTCACTTCCTAGGCACACTGCCTAAAGAAGGTTAAATCCATCCTCAGGACTTACAGTCTAAAATACAAGTGTATATAGGAAATATAAAATCCAGTGAACTGTCTGATAGAAACATTCTTTTCTTGGCTAGTTCTAATGAAGTAAAAAATCACAACCTCGGCTCTACATCTAGCAGACGAAAAATCTCATAGCTTCCAAACTTTGTTGTCTCTATCTTTATCCCATCATCCTCATACATCCTCTTTTCAAAATAAAAGATCTCTCATATATCCCCTTTTACTGTTAGGATTAGGTAATACTGGGAGGGGGGTGAATCAATATAACAATACTTAAAATAAAATTTAAACCAATTCCACATAAACCATAAGCATACTGAAATCAAAGGAACATAAACAAATAAAAAATTACTCATAAAACCATTATTTATTGTCAAAGAAACCCTAGCCAAGGGAGAACCCTGGTGGGGATGGTACCCACAAGCATGCACTAAGGTATAGTGTCCCTGTTAGGAGACCTAGTCCTGTTAGGAGATGAATATTACATTGTACATTTCCTTATTAGAGGAATAACAACCCTGTTAAAGGTATACAACACCCTATTAGGGGCCAACTGAGCTTACATCTCTTACAATAATACTTATGTTACAAAGTGTTCTCAATCATGAACAAAACAAGCATCTTCAATGCTTAGATAGTTCTAGTCATAGTTCTTCAATAATCTCTATCATTCGTTGCTCTGCCATTCACATCACATATCCATAAAAACATCCATATATCACATCTATATCTTTTCTCTACAAAATATCTTCATATATATATATATTATTTCTCTTTACCAAGTCAGCTCTCTTAACTAAATATTATATAGTCGGCTCTCAATACAGAATACAATTAATAATGAAAATATCAAATACATAGTCAGCGTTCTTACATAATGAAAATTTATATTATCCAAAACCATAATCTAACTTATCTTTCAAGGAGTCCATGTCATACTCCCCAAATCAATGCTTCAATTCAACTTCTTTGTATCACTGTTCTGTTGTTGTCACCTATCTTCAATTCACTATAACTCTCTGTCATCATCACCAAAATCAAATCAATCTTAGATATAGGTCATACATACCCCATATCATCTTCCTCTAATGTCACTCTTCATAACTCATCGATCTTGATCTTTGATACCCAAAATTGAATCACAAAAACTTAACTTGAAATCAATTGATCAATATGTCACATGTGTTGCCATAAATGACAACAAAAAAGTGATGTAACACATACAAAATTGATCACTTGCCAACAATCTCTCCCTTTGGCTATGATGGCAACACTTAACAAAAAAATGACATAGTGTTCCAACACAAAACAAAAATTTTCTATTCTTCTCATTTCTTGTCTCATCTCCCTTATTCATTTTTCTCTTCTCTTCTCCCCTTTTCATTTTTTCTTCTCTTCTCCCCCTTTGACAAAAATGACAAAGGTGTACAAAAATTAATATAACTAGTTCTTTCTCACCAATTTTAGAATATCTTGAAAAGAATCTTCCAAGATCTTCACTTATTTATTCCATGACTCTACCAATAGCTGACTAACATGAATTAGTCCATTCAATGCATAAGCTAAAGTCTTTACTGCTTTCAAATCTATGGGCATAGATTTTTTCAAAGCCTCTGCATTCTTTTCCATGTCAGATAAGTGAGTCTCAAGAATTGATAGTTGAGGAGTTATTAGACTCTTAATCAATCCAAACCTTGTCATGACTCTCCCTTTCTCTATATCTAATACATTTAGTTTTCTTGAAATTTATTTCATTTCTCTGTCCATTTCCATTACATATTGTGAGGAGGTATCACAACTGTCCATCATACTATCCAAAGTTACCATGCCCTTCGCAATAATGTCTTCAACATTCTGAATATGTCTGATTGGGTTCATGTAATAACTGAATAGCATCCTGCCATGTGCAGCACAACTCTGAGCTTTTACTATAGTGGATTTCAGTATCCCCAAATCCCATGAAATATTCTAAAAAACTTGCATCAGTTTATTCTCCAAGTAGTTCTTCTCTACCTTTTCTTCTGATATCTTCACTAGGGTCTCATAGTGACCATCAAACTTATCAAGTGTTAACTTAAAGTTCTATATATCATCTCTACTCTGGAAACAAATAGGTACTAGAATCAATTTGTTCACAGTGTTGATTGTTCTAGACATTACCTTAGTCTTCTAGTCACTTTTCTGCTGAAATCTCTCCTTTTCTTTAGTGAGGGTGGTGAAGGATAAACTCACCAACTCATCCTCATCCATGTGATCAACATAAACATCTATAGGTTTTTCTTTACTTGCCAACAATAAGATAGAAGATGTGTCAATTTCAACTTTTGCTTCTTCTTTCTACTCCATTTCTTTTTGTTCTTCCTATCTCTGTTCTTCATCTTTCTGTTCTTCTTCCTTATGTTCTTATTCTCTAGTAATTGTTTTGTCCATACTTCCTGCAAATGGGTCCTTCTCATCAAGTGATGTGTCAAGGGTCACATCTATGCTAGAAACATAGAAATCTAGTTGCATGTCATCTTTTATTTTCTCTATACTTGCCTCCGTTGTTCTAGAACTCTCTCCCATTCCTAAGGGTGTAGGCATTGTGGTTTTAGGTGGTAAAGTCTTCTCAGGAATAGTTGACATAAGTATTTGATCCAGTTATCCCTTAGTCTCTTTTGTAACTTCATCATACTTTATTTCCATAATCTTTACTAATCTTGCCTTGGTTCTCAATAATGGTTTCAATTCAAAAAATAACTTATCTCTTTCTTGCATAGAAATTACAGGTAACTTTTTATCAATTACCTGACTCTGAATAGTCTCATCTTCAATGTGTGCTAGATGTTTTCTTATTTCCAGTCTACCATAAAACTCTTGACGTACACTGCCCTTTATCTCCAACAATTTTTTCTTGAAAACAAGTAAGTTATTTACTACAATATCTTCAATCTTAAGCTTATCAACTTCCCCATACCTATCATAGTACTTATTTATTGCAATTGTCTTTCCTTTCTCAATAGCTCTCTTCTCAATCATTTTCAAGTTTGGTTTCCATACTTTTCTATCACTTTCTACTTTCTTCTATTCTTTCTCAGTCCTTTGTTCTTTAGGTGGTGAATCTGGTTTGGTTGATCTAGTGCTTCTCTAAGGTACAAACTTAATTGCCTCTTCTTGTGATGTCTTTGGTGGTGAACGAGTGGTAACATCAATAGTACTAGAAGGTGGACTAATTACCTATTCAATATCTGGAGGTGGAGTGGCTCTAGTAGCAGTACTTGCCAATCCAGAAGATCATTCTTCCATTTTCTTCTTCACTTCTCTTAATTCTTCTTTAGTCAAACTTACCTTTGTTCCACATTCATCAAAAATATTATCAATTTTTATTTTTCTCATGCATTTGGTCTATTCTTCTCTAAATTTAGATGACTTTTCTTTATAAGTACCCCATCTATCCTCAAATGTATCTACTTCAGATGCCAGACCATGCTCAACCTGCATAGTTAGCACTTCTGAACTCCATAACCCATAGGATAACACCATTTCTTCCTTGGAAAAACTACCTCAAAGTATACAAAATCAGTTTCAACCATGAAACAAATTGTATCCTTATACTTTTCAACTATTTTTTTAGGAATCATGTATCTCTCTTTCTTCTGCCTCTGAAGAATCTTAATCATGCCAAATAGTTATCCATCAACCCATGTGGTGTTCTATCTTTAGTAACTATTATAAATCATAACGCCAATAGGTATCCCTTTTCTCCAACCACTAGGGTGCATTCCTGGAAATATGTGCTCAATATTAATATACATATGCATTAAAAGTGAACCAAGTCTGAAGGTTTTAGATTTGTCTTTCTTTATCAACTTTAAATTCTCAAAAAACTATTGTGCCAACACTTCGTATAGGTTATACTTAGTGTTCTCTTTCACCATTCTATATGACATCATAATAACACCTGCACATACTAAATTAGGTCTACTGCTATAGTAGAATTTGTAACCAAGTATCATAGAAATTAATCTCACATCCTACAGATATATGTCATTCACTGTCATAGCTCACCTATCCCAATTTTGTCCAGTCAGTCATAAATCTCGCGATCATACAATTTGCATTGTTTGATGTTGCGCTCTTAGATATAAGTTCCATGATGTTCAGTAATATCATACCTAAGCTTGTTAGAGATTAATCCACATATTCAGGGGCTAGATATATTCTGTGTGTTCATCCAATGCTCCCCCTAAGGCCATGATCAGCCAATTAGGTTGATTCTTCTTTTCTATCATCTGGCGAAGATCCAATAGCATCTATTGTCTCTCCCTGAACAAATATCTCACTTGTCTCTTTAATCTTCCATATCTTATCACTGTTGTTATCTTCTAATTTCTTGAAACAACTCTGAAAATCACTCTTGAGTTCTGCAATACTTTTACTAGTTTCATTGTCATCCTTCTTTGTATTCATAGTGTTGGTTTATTTTTATGTTGCAATAAAAACAAAAAGAACAACCTCTTCTTCTTATGTCTATTTTATAGAGAAGCCACCTCCAAATACTAGTTCATGTAAGAAAAGGACCAACTAACAAGCACTCTAACAAATACTTCTACTCTTTAGGTTCTGCTATACCAAGGGGGGGATACCCTGTAATACCTTTTGATATGTCTTATATGGTATTATCAAGCAGTAATCTCACAATGACTCAACATAACCAAGAGATACTAGATAATTGGCTATTTACCCATTGAACATCAACCATGAAATGGAGCATGAGATAGGAATTCACAACAAACTTTCACAAATATAAACTTAATAGATTTTAATGTTTGTTTATAGGAAAATAGAGCCAATATACAACTAGATATGCAATAGTATAGAACTTGTCACCTTTAGATCAGTGCTTTATCCATTGGGCTACACTCTGACTCAGATACAATATACTGAAATCAATATTCATCAAAGATTCTAGATCATAACACAATTATCCCAAACCCCTACTACCGATATAATCCTAGAATATTTCAGTGAATCTATGCATTAATCAGAGCCTAATTTAATCTGGTCCTAGATCAAAACTCTCAAATAAGTACATAAATATAGAGAAAGACTATCCTAATGAATCAAAAAATCCATAACTCACAAGACACATAACACAGGAGAGATTGGAATCTAGATCTTTGTATTAAATTTAGAGAATCATATTCCAGTATACAAAAAGTACTCAGAGATAACCTCTTCAATAACCTGCAAAACATCTCTTAGCTTTATATCTAATTTCTTACAACTATCTAGTACAAACTATAATATATTCCCCCTTTGACTAAAACTTTACAAATTCTTTTCAATCCAAATTTTCTAGCCCTTTCCAATGATCTTGGTAATCCTTTTATAGAATAGGATTGCAACAAGCTACGGATCATTTGGAATAAGGACAAAAAAAATGACTTGGTAAAAAGAAAAAATAGCTAATGAAGTGATAACCACTTTTGTTACAATGGATATTTAACATATTTTGTCTTATGGCCACTTGGTACTTGTAACTACTTCAAAGTTGTTTAGAAGAAGCCACCTAGAGCCTATTGTCTTTGATATTGGTGATGTACGATCTTCATCTTTTCCTATCTCATCCAATCTATTGGGCCTCATTTTCATTTACTACCTCTTTCACATTGTCACCTTCTTCTTGATCAACTATAATGTACTTGTCCTTCCAGGAGTTATACACCTCATCACTCAGCCAAGCGAAGTTAATGACTTCATCTTTTCTGCTGTTAATCTCATTCTAATCGACACTTTCCTTCTCAATTTATTCTAACCAAAATTCAAAAAATGCTCTGGCTTTACCGAATATCTCAATAGTTTGAACAAACAACAGTATTCTTTCCAGAGTAATAATTTTGTTGGTTCTTATTTCCAACACCTCATTCATTTGTCTAAGCCATAGTCCTTCATTTTTTATATCACCACTTTTCTTAAAAATATTGGGAAACATCTCATATCATTCCTTTGAATATTCTTTCTTTAATGCCACTACCTTCCTAATGATGATGCTCCTTCTTATGTCCATGTCCACCAATAATTTGACACATTTATAAGTGCCAGTCAAAATGATGTCAACATTGTTTTCTTCTTTGGATGTGGTATGAAAGAATTTCAATTCTCCTCTCTTTCCTTTCCACCTATCCTCCATTTGTTCCCATTTTTCCTTATCTGCATTGTACTCATTTAATATGCTGACATTTTTATTCCCTTGTGAATAAATGGAAGTAAGAACTAATTCCTGATTGTAATGCCTAAGGGTGGAATGTATCTTATTAGCATACTTATGTTTTACCCACACCTCTGCTTCTTTAAATGCTACAAATTGTTCAACCCAATTCTTCTATGATTGTTCTAGCTCGGTTCTTTCAGAAATTAATCTTGCTTTCTCTTGCTCCAATTCCTCTTGTGTGGTAGGATTTTATGGTAGGTGAGAAGGAGGGTAAGTTATGATTGGGCTTGATGATGATGGCTGGTGAGGCTCTTGTGTAATCATCCTTTGAGGAACAAACTAAATTGTTTTCTTACCTTCAAGGAAGGAAATCTTCTTTTCCTTTTTAATGGACTTTATCTTCTCATCATTATAAGCCTTCATGAATACCTCATACTTTTCCCTCAGGATTTTGAGTGCATCTTCTTGTTTCTCAACTACCTTTAAGCTCAATTTTGTTGTTATTAGAGTAAGGCTAGCTGCTTCTACCCCTGAGGTTTCTGCTACTCTTTTTACCACAATACTACCCGCATGTTTAGCCTGATCATCTCCATTAGTTCTTCTTTTGTCTTTCCTTTTTAGAGACCATATCACCATTTTTGCAAGATCTTCACTGAATTTGACACCAATTGATGTTCCACTGCTGTGCACTGGTTTGGTTTATTTCCTCATAGCATCAAATATGATGGCATTAGCAAGATCCCATTGAGGTAAGATGAGGACTCCTTCTTTCTTAACTAATTCCTTGCCTTCTTCAGGGATGATCTTATCAAATTTTTCCATCATCTCCTATTTCACTTCCTTCTCAATGTCATCCTTGTCTCTATTAGGTTGATCATCTTGCATCTTATGACATTTTTCTCTGCATTCATCAATGTGAATTCTCCACAGGAATTGGATGAAAGCCATGGCCTTAACAAATTCATCATCAAATAAAAACTCATCACTAGCATATTTGGTTATAGGGTCTAGCTCTTTTCAAGCAAATTCTCCTACTATTAGATCCAATTTTGCATGCTTGGGTGCCTCTGGTACTCCTTCTTGTAACACCTAGGCTATGACAAAAATGTGTCCAATATTTCCCATCTTCACCAATTGTTCATCAATACTTTGATCATCCATGTGCAGGGGAGACTGAGAAGGGGAATAGATATCACCCTGTTGTTTCTCTTTTCCTTCCACCCTCTACCTTTTTGGGGATGGAAATATTTGGTCACTAGTGTCTACTGGCCTTTTCCCTTTCTAATCAGAGGCCTTTTCATCTCTAGGTAGAATTGTGCTATAACCCCTTCATTGGTAGACTACATATTTCCCTAGTGGGACAACCCTACCCTGTAAAATTTTGCTCAGAATATCCTTAGCCTTTTTTGGCTCTGTCTCCATCACTTTCTTCTTCTTCTTGTCCAGGTCTTGCATTATGTCTTCAAACATGCTCATTAGGGATTCTACCTTCTTCTCCCAAGGTGCAAATTCTTTTAAAGGATCATATGCTCTGTCAAAATGGTGGATGAAATCTAAAGATTTTCTATATACTAACTATTTCTCCTTCTTAATCTCTATTCCATCAGATCAAACTCATTTCTTATTATATCTTCTAGGAAATTGAACTGATGATATAGTGCCAGACATATGGTTCTTTTCCTAAACATATCAATGATAAATCCCTCATTGTCTACACACCTCACCATTGATGTTGATAACTGATATGGCTCTTGGTATTTGTCAAAATGGGTCCTTCCCCCTTTGGTAACGATAAAATGATGAACTCTTGTAAGGGTAGGGAAAATACTACTTTTCATCTTACCAGTCAAGGATTCCTCTTTCAACCCACCCAACTGTCTAAGAATTTCTGCCAGACCAATCTTGAGTGGCACTCTGTAAGGGAGGACATTTGGAGTTCCCCTGAAACCATAAACCCTAATGACTATTGAGACGGGGCATAAAATGAAATCATTTCAATTATGCACAATCTTCAATTTTGTAGCATATTCCATTGGTCTTAAAAGTATCAACACATCTGTGTGAATCCTAGGGTTGTCTGTACATAACAATTCTCTAATCCTAGAGGCAAAATATCTATCAAAATTTATGAAACTGGCCTCTTTCTTGTCCTCAAGACAAGTCAGTACTCCACAACTGAACATGCAAATCTTCATCATTCTAAAAATTTCTAAGATCCATTTCTTCTTCATAGTAGTCGGCATTAATAAATAAAATCATATGCATCATCATACAATACCATCCCATTGGCTTGACTATCTTAGAATCCTTAACGCCTATCAAACCTTGATGCATCAAGTCAACAATGTAGGTAGCATAACCAAAAACAAAAGACATGTGGAGATGTAGGATTTGAACCACCATAAGCATAAAATGGACAAGCATTTTTGTCTCCTCATCCTCTCCCAACACATGGCACAGAGCACTATACATCCCTCTAGCCTTTCTATTAAAATAATCTAGTTTTAAAGGCTCTAGTGTGTTAGGGCCTACTACAATCAAACCCCCTATCTTGTTGAGATACCCTTTCAAGGCCTTATTCCTATAATATTCCTTTTTATTTTCATATACCTATTTGAAGTGGTCAAAATCTATATCATCCATCGAAACTAAGAGGTCACTCAAATTGAAGACTTTTCTGATTTCATCAGCTATGACATTCAATAGTATGTTTCCATATGTATCTCTCAGGACCCTAGATACTTTATCATAGGTTTTGGCTATTACAATTAACAAATCTGTATCCATGAATACTCCAGGAACTTTCAACTTGCCTACATCTAGATCTGATATATTATAGTCTGGGGAGGGAGCATTTCTCTGCCTAAAATAAGTTTTGAAAAGATTTAGACTAATAGTGCTGACCTTGGCATCTTCGGCCCATCTACCCATATCATAAAAACCTTCCCCAACTCTAAAACAAGGATTTACTAGAAAAATTCTCTTATCCTGGGTATAATCATTTGTAGATCCACTCAACTATTGTATGAGGTCATCCTGCACATTTCTATCTTTGTACTCTACATTACCTATGAATTCAATCCTAGGGGCCATCTTCTGAACTTAGGTCTTCTTATGGTAATAATATCAAATTATATAAATACTTATGTAACTCTTTTAGAATTCAAAACCCTACTGCAAGCATGAATTTTACTATTTCAATTAGGAGACTTACCCATTCTGCAATTTGTCACATAGAGTGCGATATTGCTATAACTTTGATTTTTTCTTCAATCACCTTGATGATTACTGTAGATTATAGATTAAGAAATGAATTATATAACTTCAATCAAATCAGTCTTTCACATTGACTTTTACTTAAGTGGTCACATGCTCTGCAATCAATTCAGCTAGTTTGAAATTTATAGCTTAATGGCTCACTAAAACTATTTTGAGAACTTTAAATTTGAACCGTAGATCTTCAATAGTATCTCCTTCATCGAGCAGCTCTCATTACTTCATGGAAATAACTATTCACTTGGGACACATGTCAGCGCAACTTAATCGCTTAAATTTTAGATATCGTGCATCTTCTCCATAAGCCATTAAGTCAATCGTCCGATCTTTCTTAACCTAGCCACAAGTTACTTTACCCTAAGATTACTAAGTTTGGATGCCACTTCAACAACTTGGATACATGTCAACACCACTTAATGGCTTAGATGCTAGATCTTCCACATCTTTCCTTTATGTCATCAAGCAAGCCATCCCATCTTTTTGAAATTGCATCTTCTTTACCTTATCTTTGCATTGTACTAGGCCCACCAACTTCCACGCGTCATCAAGGCTTAATCGCTTATACTTTAGATGTCGATCACTTTTCCTTTAAGCAATTAAGTCAACCATCAGATCAATCTGCACTTGCTCAGCATTTAATTCCTTCCTTACAACCTCATCCAAACCCACTAGGACATGTGGCATCATGGCTTAACTACTTATATGATAGATCTCATTCACTTTGTCATTAAGTGATCAAGTCAACCATTAGATCTTCTCTAAATTGTAAACCCTTTAATCTGCAATCACATTTACTGATAATGGAATACACATCATCATCAGGACACGTATCAACATGGCTTAATGACTTACATGATAGATCTTGCACATATTTGGGATAAGAAATTAAGTCATCCATTGGATCAATTGGGAAACTAACTACACTTTAACAACATTTGATCACAAGTATTGGGCCTGCCAACTTCCATGTTTCGCCACTGCTTAATGGCTTACACATTAGATGGTGCGCATCTTGGCAATAAGTGATTAAGTTGACCGTCAAATCTCTCTACACCTTAATATCCATCAAACTGCTTGCAATAGGGCCCACATCACTCTAGGGACACATGTCATTCAGACTTAATGGCTTATAGGATAGATGTCTTGCACTTTGAGAATAAGCTATTAAGTCAGTTGTCTGATGAAACGGGATCTAGTCACTATCTTATTGAAACCTTTCTTGATTGCTGGACCCACCAATAACAGATGTCATTACCACTTAATGAATTATAAGATAGATTTTGTACATCTTGGGATTAAGCCATTAAGTGGGCCGTTAGATCAAATCATACTAGCTTGACACATAGTGGTTTTATAAAGTACTTGCAAACTTTAGACTTAAGGATTAATAAGTACCACAACATTTGGAAACTTATAAACTATTGAACGCAGACCCTTTTAAAAGAACACATGAAAGACACATCACTAAAGACCAAATTCACACTTTGAAACAATGAAAGCTAGGGTTTCAAGACTTTTTATAAGACCCTTTTGCAAATACAGACCAAGGAGTCATTGTTTTGGAAATTTTTTTAACCAGACCTAACACATAGGAGGAGGTACTCTTCTATTATTTACTCCATTATACCTTCAAAACTTCACTATATGACCTAGATTGTTGCATTTGTAGCATATAGGAGGTCTTATGTCCTGATTTGCTTGCAAATTAACATATATCACAATGTGTCCAATGTTATTGCATTTGTAACATGTGGGTTTTACTATAGGTTCATTTCTATTGTCTTGTATGTATCTAGATTGATTGAGTTTCCTGCAATCTAATTTCTTGTGCCCATATGCATTGATATTAAAACAATATCCAGAAAATGTTCTTAAATAGGAATTACCTTTGCAATCTTTTTTCATGTGTCCAAACCTGTTGCATCCAAAACATCTTCCTCTAAAAGGTCTGATTTGTTCCTTAGGTTCTTCAAGAGTAGGTTTTTCAGCATCAATCTTTTCATCTAGTTTCTCTTCTTGATTCTTGGAACATTTGGCTTCATTGAAGGAAATACCAGTCATATCACCTTTAGGTTTCTATCTATCTATCTATTCATCAATCAAGTCACTGCTCGTGTGAATTTTTTCAATGTGTTTCTTTGTCTCAACAAGTTCACCTTTTATGATATGATTATATTTCTCTAATTCTAGATACTTTTTCTTGTATTGGCCAAGATCAATCTTCATTTGTCCCATTAGAGTATTAGTATCTTTCAAAGCTTCTTCAATTTTTCTCTTAGCATTATTTTCTTATTGAATTTCTTTAGCCATCATTTCATTTTCCAGCTTCAAAGCATCATTCTCTTGTTCAAGTCACTTTATCTGATCTAAATTGTCATTCTCTTAATCTTCTTTTATCTAAACCACAAGATCTCGTCTCTGATTTCTAGAAAGTTCAAGTTGATCCTTAAGTTTTTTTGATGAATCCATCAACTCTCCTTAATTTGAATCTCAAGTCTCCATTTTTTTCTTTTTCTTTATCAAGGTCTTCAAGTGATGCTTCAAATTTATCTTGAAAATTATCTGACTCCATTCTAATCTCCCTTAAGATATTAGAATTTCTCTCTAAGGGACAAAATCTATGATACCAATTGTTAGGATTAGGTAATACTAAGAGGGGGGTGAATCAATATTACAACACTTAAAATAAACTTTAAACCAATTCCACATAAACCATAAGCATACTAAAATCAAAGGAACATAAAAAAAAAAATACATTACTCATAACACCATTGTTTTTTGTCGAGGATACCCTGGCTAAGGGAAAACCCCAGTGGGGATGGTACCCACAAGCATGCACTAAAGTATAGTATCCCTGTTAGGAGACCTAGCCCTCTTAGGAGTTGAATATTACATAGTAAATTTCCTTGTTAGAGGAATAACAACCCTATTAAAGTTATACAACACCCTGTTAGAGGCCACCTGAGCTTATAGCTCTTACAATAATACTTTTGTTACAAAATGTTCTCAGTCATGAACAAAACAAGCATCATCAATTCTTAGATAGTTATACTCATAGTTCTTCAATGATCTCTGTCATAATCTACTCTACCATTCACATCACATATCTATCAATACATCCATATATCACATCTATATCTTTTCTCTATAGAACATCTTCATATATATATATATATATATATATATATATATATATCATTTATCTTTACCAAGTCGTCTCTCTTAACCAAATATTACATAGTCGCCTCTCAATATAAAATACAATCAATAATGAAAATATCTAATACATAGTCAGCGCTCTTACATATTCAAAATATATATTATCCACAATCATAATCTAACTTATCTTTCCTAGATTCCATGTCATACTCCCCAAATCATCGCTTCAATTCAACTACTTTGTATCATTGTTCTGTTGTTGTTGCCTATCATCAATTGATTGTAACTCTCTGTAGTCGTCACCAAAATCAAATCGATCTTAGATGTAGGTCATACATACCCTATAGTATCTTCCTCTAATATCTCTTGTCATAACACATTTATCATGATCTTTGATACCCAAAATACCTCTATATTTTTTCTTTTGTGCTTTGTCAATTTCAAAATTGAATCACCAAAACTTAACTTCAAATCAATCAATCAATATGTAAGACATGTTCCCATAAATGACAACCAAAAATTGATGTAATAGATACAAAATTGATCACTTGCCAACATTTTCAATAATTGATTAGGTCATCCAATTAGGCTTTACCAATATTCAAATAATTATTTAACCTCTTGCTAAGATACTCACGGTACCTATACAAAGTAAACATCAATTACAATTCATCAAATATAATCCAAGATTTGTAATCCACACTCGCAATCCATAATACATGCTACATCTCTGAAGTTGGCCCCAAATAGATCTGCTCTAGAACACACACCATAGATGACATCACCAATAGTCATACAACTTTTGAAACATCAAAAAAATTCCTTAACATGTCTTATGCCATCCCTTAAGATCGTATAACCTGAATCGATATCGCTCGTAATTTATACTCAAAACACAAAGACTAACTTTGTCAAAGATCACTATCACCATCCAGTACCCGATATTCACTAAAACATCTATAACTCATCTAGTAGTCAATATTAAGCCATGTAACCTTAGTAATAAGATAAAAACACATCCCTGTACACATCACCATCTTCACTCATTCTGAATCAATCGTACAGTACCCATACACCTCTTTCAATCATAAGCCAATAGTAATAACCAGACTATTCTACCTCCATAGAAATATATGTTGACATCAGTAAAAAAACATGAATTCCAACAACATCACCAAAAACCAATTCCAACAAGAACATAAAGGACTAGGACACATGGTGAAAATGTGTGATCTCATGATGGATAAAGATCGTTCACTTTCTGATAGTGGAAATGGGAAAAATGTCGATCTTTGTTGAGGTTTAAATTACTGAATAGATCTGCACAAAGATATGAAATAATAAAAAACTTTCAAAGACACATGCAACGGATAAAATTATGAATTTGAATACAAAAATAAGAAAACTATGGTAAAATAGAAATAAAAACCATATAAATCACATTGACATAGGTATAAAATATACTTCCTTGAGTTATCTGGATATGAAAATTGATCTATAAATTGGTGTTCCACTGGTGGCTCTTTTTGGAAATGTGTGTTCATACATAGACACAGAAAGATCTCAATTATCTCTGGAGAAGCAGATGCTACAACATCACTCCCTTTTGTATATCCTTGTTAGGTCTCATTTTGGTGGCCCTAGGACCCAAAAAGTCAACACCATTCTTTCCCTCTGTCAAAAAATTTATTTTGTTAATGTAACACTTTATATCTTCTTAACATGACACCATGATTCATTCTTCCATCTTTTTTTAAAAATATCAACCAATTTTATTTCGAACATCTGAGAAAAGATCCTCTCAAAATGATATCATCCTTCATACCTGGTTGCAAGATCTTTCATATTTCTATTTTTGTCTAGATTTTCCACCGTTTCAAGATTTGAAACATCACATATTCCTTTGGCCCATTCTTTTGTTGATGATATCATACTCTCAAAATTATAGCATTCATCTTGAAAACTTAGTATACTAACCATACTATCTAAACATACTTCACCCTTCTCATATAATGGATTTAAATATACAAATAAATCATCTCTAAAAAAATTATCACAATAGTTTACATGATCCTTTTCTATTGATTTTTATTAAGGTAACAACAAGTTTTGAAGGGTCCCTAAAACCCTTTACATAGCACCAAAAGATAGACAAAAAAGGAAAAAGGTAACAATGAACTATCACATGTGACAGAAGACCAAAAGAGGGCTAAGTCCCAGATTTAACAAAAAATTACATTACAAAAGATCAAAACAGCTAACTACAAAAAGCTTCCAGCAGACAGATAGCAAAAAAATTCCAACAACCCAAAACAATCCAGCACTAAAGCTAAACAAATTCCAACTGATCCTCAAGCATCTGAACTTCAACCATCTATAGCTCCATATTGTGGATCGAGTCCTGTAATTTCTTGATATCTTTATTCTGGACTTGCACTTTCTTTTTAGTGTTGAACTAAGTCCTAGATTCAGGGGTAGAAATATGACTTTCCTAAGGGCTATCTTCCTCCTGCCTTGCCTTATCACTGTCATTACCTTCCAGAAGGGTATATAAAGATTTTAGATTATTTAGAGAGATATTCATACCCATTTTGCTAATAGTAGTAATCTTTTTGACGAGAGCCTTGTTGTTGTTAACCTTGTCATTAATGTTTTTGAGCTTGTTGTCAACCATAGTACTGATCTTGGCATCCATATTGTTTACCTTATCAAAAAAAAATTTCCCCTACTAGTACATGGTAGCATCATTGTACATTTTGTAAACAATTTCCTCTAGCAGCGCATTCCTATTTTCCAGATTCTTATAATTATCTTTGATCTCCTTTGTATCATAATGAATCCACTTATCCATATTGTAGTTGTTCTCTTCTTTATTTCTGGTCATTTACAGGAAAGAAATAGAAGCCACCATTTTGACATTGACTTCTCTCTCATGGAGATCATCCTCAAGGCTCCTCCTATTATAGACATTCTTGTCTTCAAGGTCACCTTTCGAGTTATCCCAGCTATATTGAGGCTTATCACTCTCATTTTTATCTTGCTCAATTTTTTTAGTTTCCTTATCAAGGACAATATCCTCCTCATTGTTCTTCATGTTGCCTTTGTCAATATTTATTTTTTCCATATCCCCTGTTTCCCTTTGGTAATCCTAAAAGTCATGAATTTGGTCTTCCCCGTCTTCATTATTAACAATGTGGTCATCATTGTGGGTATCAGTGTCCCCCGACTTCCTCTGAGACTCTTGATTTTCTTGATTCTATTCCTCATCACCATCATTTTTAGCAGTATGGTCTTCAATATGGGTATCAATAATATTGTCAGTTTCTTATGTTATTTCATCGAATATTTTGTTCTCTAGATTTTGGGTCTCCTCCATATCATCTTTTCCACCCCGAGGCACATTGGTGGTATTCTTCATCTCCTCAATTTTTCTCAACTTCCTAGTAAAACCCTCATCCTCAGATGACTCAATATCTTGTTCATCATTATTTTTTATTCCCTCGATATCATCATAAATAGATAGAGAAATATCCATTGCAACAGGGCCTCTACGACTTTTTTTAGCTTTTTCCTTACTAGGGCTCTTACCCTTAGACACCTCCAAACTTTTCCTCTTAACATTCACAATACTTTTGGGAATGGGGTTGGGGATATGATTCTTGACATAGTCTATAATCAGTAGTATTAATCCCTCATGTAAAATAGGGGAAGACTTACTCCTATGATCGTTGATGCTCTGGTTGAGAAAACTTAAGAGATAGAAGGGAGAGAAAACCCTAATGTTATGACGGAACTGGTTTACCAGAAAAAAATGATAATTTTAAACCTTAGAATACCTATCATCCAATGTGAAGTACTCCATGATAGCCTAGATCATGAACACCCAAATACACTTGATATTTGACAGGTTAACATAATCGAGATCACCCTTCACAAGCATTTCCCTTTCTTCATCTTCCTTAGGGAAATTTTTATAACCTTTGTTTCCTTCTTCTTTTTTCTTTCAGAAAATGCATCCCCTCCAACGGAAGCCCATTATTTTTGCAAGACGGTCCAGAGTGAGCTTGATAGATTTGCCTAGAATGTTCACAGTGTTGTTCTCCCAGCCATTAACAAAAGATTTTGTCACCTCCTTGTAATTTCCATGGAGACGGTTCAAATATATATATGAACATTACCCTTCTTAAGCTTGTTCCACACATCTTTTTCTTCCCTCCATTTACACTCTTCAAGTTCTTCTCTCTTCAAATATCCACCCATATCTTCTTCCTCTGCAATTCAGACTCTCACTATTATGTTTCATACTATTTTTCAGCTCAAGATGAAAACCAATTTTCACAATCACAGAGTACTTAATGATGTCCCAGAAAGCTTGTGTCTTAAGTGATTCATCATTATTTTGATGTTTCACATTGCTTGATATCATTGTCATACCCCTAATTAGATCATCATTAATCAAAATGATTAATGCGAGTGACCTCACTTGCCTTATGATTAAGCCTATCATAATTAAGTAATAATTCCACCTCATTATTAATTTTTGTGTTCCCATGCCACTTGCATGTGACATCTTTCTTTACTGCATTGTTGGCTAGATAATCAGCCACTTGATTTGTTTCCTGAAAAACTATGAGAAACATAAAAGGAGGTAAAATTCAAAGCCACATTAATTATCATTATAATTTTATGTTTTATAGTCCATGATACCTTATTCTTTCCTCTAATATTATTAATAATATTTAAGGAGTCTCCCTCCAACCATAATTTTTCACAACCCAGTTCCTCTGCCAGCAAAATAATGTTGAGAGCTGCCATAACTTTGCCCCTATGGTTAGATTGAATACCCAAAGGAGAGGTAATGGCACTGACACAATTACCATTCTGGTCTCTTGTTAATCCACCTCCTCCAAAAATTCCCAAGTTTCCCTTTGTGGCCCCATCGAAGTTAGCTTTAACCCAACCTTTAGGGGGTGAAGTCCAAGTTGCTAGATCTCTCTGATTGATATGACTTTCATTACTGTCACTTTTGTTTTTACCTAATTTACCCTCAGGTTTTAAAGATGATAAAAAATTTTCCAGCGCCCTACAAATATGATTGCCAACCACTTTAGGAGATGCCTGCTTTTCTCTGAAAAATCTGTTGTTGTGCTCTTTCCAGATTCTATAGCACACATGAGGAGGTATAAGGAACCAAAGGTCTTTATCAATAAATTTTTGAGGTGGGTGACTCCATTGAGAAACAAAATCCTGCCAGACAAAAGGAAAACACCAGCAAATATGCCATTTTCTAAAGATGATCTCCCAAAATTTATGAGTGAAAGGACAGTGGAGCATGATATGATCATAGGATTCAGAGTTTTAGAAAAGACTACATCTATTGACAATTTTTATACCCCTCCTAGAGAGGTTATCAAGATTCAGTGGTTTATTTTGAATTAAGAGCCAATAGAAGAAGTTGATTTTAGGTATGATATTTTTATACCAAACAAAAGAGCAAGGAGGCCTTTCCTCTCTCTCTCAGAAAGGATATTAACAGTAGAGGCCATAGTATACTTACCATCAGAAGTAGGATTCCACATAACTAAATCCTGAATGTTATCTTTTATGTGCCAGGTCTGAAGCTCATGCTGGAGGGAAATTAGACTAACATCAATTTCTCCCATATTCTTCTAGTTGTTATCCTACCACTAATCGATAACTTTAGTGCCAATAGATTCTTTGCTTCTTTCAATAATTTTCTTCCAATCTTGATTGGTTGACAGAGGCATAGAGTGGATCCATTCATCATCCCAAAAATCAATTCTACAACCATCTCCTAGCTTCCATCTTTTTCCTTTCACAATCAGGTCCTTGGTAGATTTTATACTATTCCAGATGAAGGAACCATTAGTGTTGTTGTCTTCCCCTATAAATTTCTCCAAAGAATTGTTAAGAAAGAGATAATTACTTTTAATGATAGAATTCCACTCTTTTTGATCTCCATAAATTCTCCACAGTTGTTTAGCCATGACGGATTTATTAAATTTTTTAATAGTCCGCAAGCCAAGACCTCCCATCTTTTTAGGCTTACAAACTTTTTCATAGGACACAAGGCTCATTCTTTTCTTTTCCCCAACCCTAGACCAGAGGAATCTTTTCTGAATTTTTTCAATTTCATTAGAAATTTTATGGATAATTTTAAATAAACTCATTGCATAAATAGGGAGGTTCTAGAGGGTAGATTTCAGTAATTGGAGTTTTCCTACATTGTTGAGAAGCGCCCCTTTCCATCTAGAAAATTTATTGCTGTATCTGTCAATTAGAGTGTGCCAGAAACTTTCTGGAGGATTGGAAAAAAGAGGCAATCCAAAGTAAGATGAGGGGAGTTTTCCAATGGTACAACCAAGAATAGTAGACATTTTATTTTTTCATTTTTTAGGAGTATTAATGAAGAATATGGAACTCTTAGTCCAATTGACTAGCTGACTAGTTGCCTCAGTATAGATAGATAGAACTTTCTTTAGATTTTTGACTTCTTTAATAGTTTATTCTCTCATTATAAGAGTATCATCCACAAATTTCTCATGAGAGAAAATGAGTCTAGCTGAGGATGGTTCAATACTATTTATTTCCCCTTTTTCCACCATCTTATGGATATACCTCCCAAGGCACTCAGCAAGAATAGCAAAGAGGATAGGAGAGATTGGATCTCCTTGTCTTAACCCTCTAGTATTTAAAAAAAGGAGAATAGCCCCAATTAACAATGACAAAGGAGGAAATAGTAGTTACAAGTTGCATAATAATTTTGATGACCCCCTTGTTAAAGCTGAAAGAAGACAGCACCATCTACAGAAAATGCCAGTCAACTCTGTCGTAAGCCTTAGATAGGTCCAGTTTCATCATGAAGCCCTATTTTTTATCCTTTTCCAAAGAGTGAATATTCTCATGAGCCACAATGATAGAATCAAGGATTTGTCTCCCAGGAACAAAGCCATTTTTCTGAGGGGATATAATATTTGGGAGCAAATGGAGCAGTCTGGAGGTAATAACTTTGGACATATTTTTGTAAAGAGAGTTGCATAGGTTGATAGGTCTAAACTATTCCACACTGTTGGCTCCAGGTTTCTTAGGAATTAGAACTAGGAAGGTTGCATTTAATTCCCTGAGAAGACACTTAGAACCAAAGAATTCTTTAATAGTTGCCTGAACATCTTGACATAGGTTGATAGGTCTAAATTCTTCCATAGTGTTGGCTCTAGGTTTCTTAGGATTTAGAACCAGGAAGGTTTCATTTAATTCCCTGAGAAGACACTTAGAACCAAATAATTCTGTAATAGCTTCCTGAACATCTTGACTTATAATATCCCAAAAATGCTAGAAGAACAACATAGGGAAGCCATCATGGCTATGAGATTTTTCTCCTTCGAAAGAAAAGACAACATTTTTGATTTCCTTATTCGAAGGAATAGCTTGGATCATTTTGTTAGAAATTTCATCGACCAAATTAGGGATGGCATTAATAATTTCATCGACCAAATTAGGGATGGCATTAATAATTTCATCCTGATTAGGTCTATTCAAATTATTATCCTTAGCAAGCAACTTAGAGAAGTATCTAACCATTTCAGATCTGATATCTTCCTCCTTCCGGATAGTTTTGCCTTTTGATTGGAGATTAGTTATCCTATTAATAGCTTTGTGTTTCAAAGTGGTCATATGGAAAAATCTTGTATTTTTTTTCCCCTGCCTTGAGCCAAAGAGCTCTAGATCTCTGTCTCGATAAGATTCCTCCTTGGAGATAATAATATGATAATCAACAATCAGAATGTTTTCTTTGATTTTAGTTTTCTCTGAGAGACCCTTTTTCTGGATGTTGTTTTGAATTTCCTTAATATCATTCTGCAACTTACCTTTTTGATGGAAGATATCCCCAAACACTTCCTTGTTCCATATTTTCAAATTGCTTTTAATAGTGTTCAGTTTCTTAGCCATTTTATACATTTCTCCCCCTTCAACTGTGTAATTTCACCATTCCTCAATCTTATTTTCTAAGTTAGGGTGAGCTAGCCACAATCTTTCAAATCTGAAGGGAAATTTCTTTCTTCTCTAGATCTTATTAATATTTAGGGATATAGGATAGTGGTCAGATCCAATACAAATTTTGACAGAAAGAGTGCAAAAGTACCTAGCCATCCAGTCATTGGTTAAGAGGGCTCTATCCAGTTTCACCTAAATTAAATCTTTCCCACTATGTCTATTAGACCAATTATAGTCAATGCCCTCGAAATCAATATCTAACAGAGCTTCCTCATTGATAAATTTCATTAGGTCAGATCTACTCTCTAGTTGGGAGATAATCCCTCCCTTTTTTCCTTATTCTTGAGTGGAGTGTTAAAATCTCCCATAATCATCTAGCTAGTTTCTTGAAAGAGAATACAGATATCTTTCAGTCTTTGCATATAGTTCTATCTACCACATCTAGTGTTAGGGGCATAAACATTGATCATATTCTAGCAAAATTTATCCTTGAGATAAGTGATTTTGACCAATAAAATGTTTTTTCACTATGAATTAAATTGCACACAACATTTTTATTATTCCAGAAAATCCCTATTCCTCTTGAAGCTCCATAAGAATAACCACCTAGGCTCCCATAATCTTTAGAAACATAGAATATTTCTAGTT
Source organism: Thuja plicata (assembly GCA_018584345.1). Lineage (NCBI taxonomy): Eukaryota > Viridiplantae > Streptophyta > Pinopsida > Cupressales > Cupressaceae > Thuja > Thuja plicata. Next base: position 936,185 of record MU226068.1, on the reverse strand, counting down.
TCTCTTTAGTCATTTTAGTTTCTTGAATAAGAAGAATATCCGATTTTCTATCTCTAACCATATTCCTAAGAACATCTTGTTTATGGAGGCTATTAAGCCCTCTTATATTCCAAGAGATGACTTTCATTTTAAAGACTTGGAGAACATATTTCAGGGATGGTACATTGTTTTCCATCCTCTATATTCTATTTTTCTTCCTTCTCTCTTTTATTCTTTTGTGATTCCCTTCCTTTCTTCCTCTTAGGAGTGCCAACATCAGCCTTAATTTGTCTTCTGGTTTGAACTCCCCCTTGATTATGATTTTCTTGTTTTTTAGCTAATTCACATGAATTAGTGATGTTTTGGTCTCCTTTTTTTTCTGAAGATTTGTTCAAACTTTTATTATTCTTTACCTGTGACCAAGGAGCTTCTTGGATGACCACTTTTGTCTTTGAACTCATTATTGTCTCTAGGTTATCTTCTCTCCATAGATCTGCAATAGGGGATAGTGAGTCATCCTCACTGTCTTTTGAAGAATTTCCATTGAGATCAAGTTCCCCAATAATTCCTTCATCAGGAATGGGAGACACAGTAGTAGAAGGGGGTAATTATTCTTAGCCAATCAAAGTGGTTGCATTATTAGAATCTTCTAATCCATTTAGCTTAGGTTGACCCTATTCTTGACAAGAGTCAATAATGATAAGTTGTTCAAACCCATTCTGTTTAGTCAAAGTGATTTGGTTTTTCATTTGTAAAATTGCCTCTGATTCATTACTAGGTTGATCCATATTAGTTTGGTTTGCTGGAACTTTTTTAACCTTAGAATCATCACTATTAACCCTCTCTATACTATTATCCTAATGAGAATGATCAGAATTATCTAAAGAACTTAAAGAGGTATTTATTTCTGTTTCCATACTTTTTAAGGTTCCCTTTTCTATTCGTCTTTTTCTTTAGATTTTTTAAGCAGACAGTGTTTAGCCCAACGACCAACTTTTTTGTAGGAAAAACAAGAAAAGGGAAGTGATTCATATTCAATAGATTGGATGTACTTACCCAATTTGGATTTGATAGTGATGACCTTCAAAAGATCCATCTTATGGTCTATGTTCACACAAATTTTAGCATAGACTAATCTAGATCTGGCGGCAGTCATCACATCAATCAAAAGAAGCTCCCTAAACTCACTCGCAAGACCAACAAAAACATCCTCATGCCAATATTCCATTGCGAGGCTAGGTAATCTCACCCAAATAGGGGTAGTATCAAATATCTTTGCATTTAGATCTAGATTTGTAACCCATTTTTGAAGAGCCAAAAATGATTTTCCAAACATCCAAGGTCCTCCACATAGCACTTTTGATAAATCTTCCATATTTGAGAATACAAAAGAAAAAAAACCCCTTTGGCATTGCTGCTATATCTACTTGTCCCTTGAGTTTCCATTTACGATAGGTAAACTCCCTAACAAGCTCAATATTAGGTCTTGTCCCCATGAACTTACCAATCAGAGTAAGAGCCATTGAGGAAACAATATGATCAACAAGGGGATAAGGGATTGTTATGCTAAAAAATCCCTTTCTGGTATCTGAGATATTGCTGATTTTTGGAAAATAAGATTTTCCTAATAGTTTGATCCTGAATAACGATGACCATCTTCCTTTGAGAAGAATCCTATTTGAGGTGTGCTCATTTTGATTAGTCAAGGTGCCTTTAGTTGAGCTTTCTCCTGGCCCACCATCTCAGAAAGGAGGATCCTTGACATCATCCAAATCTTTTGTGGAGCACTCCTTTGTTGATCCTCCCATACCTTGTTGATCTCTTGTAGCAGTAGATGCCAGGATTGCTCTAGTGTCACATTTCCTGCCATCACGAGAATTCAAATTCCATCTTGCCCGCCCTTTCTCTCCATCTCCCGCTCCCGCTTCTTCCATCAGTTGTTTTTCCACTTCATGGCTTGCAATATGTTATCCTTCATCAAGAATCATTATATAATGGATTTGAAAAAATTTAAGGTATTCTTACATATATCTTTTCCTATATGCTAATCATAATGCACACTTTCACTAGATCAATCATCTTTTTGAGTGTCTTCATGTACTTCATCAAATAGGCCAATATCTTCATTATCTACAAAAATTTCCTCCTCTCACATGTGTACTGATTCACTAGTCTGTTCATTCTAGTGGACTGAGAAAAAAATTGCACCATTTCTCTAAACATGTTTCTGATATTCAGTATCTAATAAATCTTAAATTTCTTTTGAACTAATACAATCTATTTCCTCATTATTATATTCACTGAGATTTATTTCCATGAAAATATCACCATGTACAAAGTCTTCTTCAACCTGATCTAAATTATCTTCCTCCATGTCATCATTCTTTTCATTTTTATCTATTTCAATACAAATTTCAACATGGTTCTCAAGTATGGATTCTTCTTCATCATCTACATGACTAATGCATTCGTCTTCCTTACTATGTAATTTAGACAAATGGTACCATTCTAGATTGTCAGAGTCAACTTGTTGTGAAACATCCCCATCTAGGTATTCTTCATCCATTATGTTGAACAAAAGCTTCAAACTAGAGTCACCTAAGATTTTCAATTCATGAATTTTATTTAAGATTTTCTTGCACGGAGGCATCATGTCTAAAGGTATTTCCTAATAAATATTTACCATTCTTATGAACAAATGTGTCACAAATTCATCAAAAAATGAATCCAATGGAGATATGTAAGGTTTTCCTTCCATAATATAATTCTGATTTTCATCCTGTTCATAGCATACATTATCTTCTTCCCCACCTACATCATGAAACACATCAAGAAAACATTGGTCAAACTGCCTCCATGATGAAATGGACTATGTAGGTAATGATTCATATTCTTCTTGTGCATTATGTTTTAATGACCATGCAAATAAATTCATGGCATTATATTTTGTATTGACCTCATAATCATCAAGAAATATATGAAAAGAATCCAAACGATCAATATCTGATACATCATAATCTCCATAAAATTCAAGAACCCTCTGTGAAATCTTTGAAAAAAATTTATTCGAACTACATTAAAACTTTCTAAGATCCAAAGACCTTGTATCAATGGGAATAAAAAAAAATTGAACAGAATTTTAAACATTGTGTAATAGATCTTCTATTACTAATTAAAGGATAAATTTTCATCCCTTCCAGGCTCTCTCCCTTAGTGGAGAAAGTAAAAATTTCTGACATATGGAGTCACCATCTTCATATCTCCTTATGGCTCTTCTCCCTCAATAGATTCACTGGCTGAATTTTTTTATCAAATATAGTCACCACCTCTCTTAGAGGAAAATATTGTTTGGTTTTTCTGAGTTCTTATCTCTAGTAAAGTCTTAATTATAACACCAGAGCTTCTAGGTAAACTTCAATGTTGTCTTTCATAGACAAATCCCCAGTAGATTTGCCAATCTTTTGGTGCTCAAATCAGTAGATTATATTTCCTATGGATATTCCAATCCAAAGTTTGGAAACCCAATTAATTTGTCCAATTAACAAGTCACAACCAAAGGCAAGGTTGGAACTCCAATTCTGGCTCTGTAGGACCAAGGCTAGTAGGCCCATACTTGGAGCAGGAGAAACTAGGAAAACTCTCCATTTTTAGTTAAATGCTTGGCTTGTAACTGACTCTAGCCAAGTCATTTATTTACTTTTGACCTTAGAAGGTCTTTCAAGGTGTGTGACTAGGTGGATTAGTAGTTATTACTAAATCCAACTTAGTTTAGTTAGTCTTAGCTTAATTACTTGTTTTGGCTTAAGTAGGGAAAATGAGTCTAAATGCATCCTAGACCTAGGTGTGAAGTGGAAAGTGCCTAAAAAGGATTTAATGATGTGTATTCATCGAATGAAGAATGATAGAGGTCCTAAAAGTTATTTATGAGCATTTATGCAAAAGATGCTAAATGTTGTCATGACAACATTTTGCAAGATTGCAAATGTTGCATGCAACATAGACAAATTTTTTATTCCTTTCAAAATAGAGGAATTCAATCAATGCTAGTGTCCTAAAATGGTGGAGGAATCATCTTAAGATACTCCAAGTTTCACTTCCCGAGAGAGGTTGAATGTAATCAAGTTTTTAAATAGCAATAGAGTTCTATTAGAATTAATCTTTCCTTGGTTGAAACTATGTAATTAAAGGATAAACCAAGGTATCCTTATTTGTATTTGTCCTCTAGTCCATGTAGGAGGACATGTCACTATTTTTTATTTCCTTTAATAAGGAA